>CAEGAE010030278.1:0-13301 GCA_903067095.1 Girardinus metallicus | reverse complement strand
TCCTTCCTTCCTTCCTTCCTTCCTTCCTTCCTTCCTTCCTTCCTTCCTTCCTTCCTTCCTTCCTTCCTTCCTTCTCTCTTTTTTCTTTCTCTCTTTTTCTCTTTCTCTTTTTCTCCTTCCTTTCTTTCTTCTCTCTCTTTCTCTTTCTCTCTTTCTGCCCTTCCTTCCTGTCTTTCTTTCCTTCTTTCTGTCTTTCTTTCTGCCTCCCTTTCTTTCTTTCACTCTTTCTTTCTTCCTTCCTTCTCTCTTTCTCTTTCTTTCTCTCTTTTTCTCTTCCTTTCTTTCTCTCCTTCCTTCCTTCTAAAATTCTGTTTTTACTTTTTGAGTTCATAAAGTTAATGGAATAAATTGGTGATTTGTTGATTTCATCCTAGAGTCAACAAAACGTATAATAATTGCAAAAAAAAAAAAAAAAAGCCTGAAAGGAGAATCTCCTCCTGCTAGATTCCCAAACTTTCACTTCAGTTTGTCCAAAGATAAAATTTGAAAAGACATTGTACCTAAAATAATAATGCAGTTTGTTTATTTTTCTCTTAAAACTGGAGAGTTTGTGTAGAGAAACCTTGCTGTTGCAGCTATTGATGAGAGGTGGTTGTTGTTTTCAGGTGGGAGTTAAATTGATTGGCTGTTTGTGTTCGTTTAGAAGCCTAAGTTTAGTATTTTTTCTCTGGCTGCCATATGTTGCCATTAGTCAGAGTGAAACTTGTTTTCATTCACAGCTTGAGAGCTAAAAGTTGCAGAACGTCACCAATTCAAACACTATAGTTGTGTCAGTAAAACTAGTTTTAAATCTTATTTAAGATGTTCGTCCTTATTGGTGTTTGTGAAGAGATGAATGACATCAATAAGGAGAATTACTTGGAAGTAAATGAAAAATGGTGTGTAAGTAGGTTAATCCCACTCTGCAATCAATAGGTGATTATTGGAAGTTGGTGGACGGCCAGTTCCAGCTCACTGCTTGTTGCCTAATTGGTCCCAGTAGTTTCCATTGACGGCTTGTTTTTGTTATCACAGGAGCATGTGAGTGTGAGAGGCCTGGCTGCCTGAGTGGAGAATGTGATTACTATACTCTGAGTGTATGTATGTGCAGGAGAGACAGTGATTGATAGTGAAGGATTGCTTGTTTACCGAAGGCGTGCACTCGGCTTCTGGAGGCCAAGTGAATGTTTTGAAGGCTGACAACTTACTTGTTGTGATTTCTTTCTCTGATTGACTCTAACGCAGCTGGCTTACTCAAGCTGTTGATATGTTGATTTTTTTTTTTTCATTTTCTAATTCATTTTGGAGCGAAGTCACGCCTTCATCAAGGAAATTACTTAAAGTTGGTGTGGGAATCCGTCATCCTTCCATTTCATTGATAATGTTGAATTATTAATGCTTTAGACAAATAAATGTAATAATTTCTTCAAATTTATCCATTTTGCTAGCTTTCCTGCTGTGAGCAGATATAATGTTTAGAATAGAGAACAGAGAAATGCCCTTATGTTAGCCGTTAGCATGATTAGCAATTGTAGAATAACTAAAGCAGTAATGTTTGTGTTTATTTCCCAGATATATAGATTATTACCTTTACTGTGAGATTTCCAAAAGCTTCATAAGAGGATGAAAGCTGTAAAGAACAAAAGAGCGTCTGCTTTACCTTCCTGTTATCTGCTGAACATCTTGCTCTCTCCTTATATAACTGCTTGAATGAACTGCAGACAGAAATAAAATGCAGCTTTTACAGCAGATATATTCCAGCAATGTTATGTTTTCCATCAGCAGAAGGAATAAAGTTACTTTGTTTTGCTTTCCTCCTCCTTTCTTCACTCTCCTAAAGAAGACATCAGCAGGCAGCCTGCTAAAGAGCAGCTCGCCTTTCACCAGCAAGGCCTACTGGGAACCATGTGAACCAAGCCGAAGGTTACAGATTCATAAGGTCATTTGCCTTTCATAGCTTTCCTCTCAATTTATTTCTGTGCAAATACCCGTATGCAGTCACCTTACATTCCTGGTAACTCGACGCTCCATGTTGCCACGACACAGCAAAAATGAAACCATATGTTTCCCAACGATCAACATGTGAACTCTCTGAGAACACATGCTACTGCTGGGAGAAACCGCTCTGGGAAAGGCCTCCGCCACGCCGACGGCTGCCAAAACACACAGTCACACCGAGCCGTTGGACGCTTTCTTATGAGTAATCTGTTTAAGAAAAAAGAGGCGGCAGTCGTATGGTTTCCACAGCTCGGCTCGGTCTTATTAAAGTTCATCTAACGAGGACCGGCTCATCTCCGTGTGATCCCAAACAATTTACCACCCTAAGTGATTATTAAGACACGAGCAGATTGTGTGTGTGTGTGAGGGCGTTTAATTGAGGTGTTATGCAGGAACGCTAATATAAAAAAAAAAAAAAAAAGAAAAAGGGGGTTGGATTTACTTTGCAGTTGCGTAATTAAAACCAGAGCTGTGTTTAACTCTGAGGGAAGGTCAGTGTTAAAAGAAAGTGTTCACCAGGCAGAAAACAACTGAAGATTTTTATACAATTCCTCTGGCGTCTCAGTTGTTTTCTAACCAAATCGGATCATTTTTAAGAAACTTTTCCCATAGAAATTATAAATAGTTTAAGGTTTATGAAAAGAACATTTCCTGACTAGCAGTTTGCATTCATTTGTATGTTAAGCGGATGATTTCTCAATGCTCCACATTTCTTTTGGCATCTCTGCTGTTAATTTATTCAGTTGGACGTCAATTTTTGCCTAACCTCTCTACATCCAGTGGAGTCCAGGCTCTTCATTTCTCAGCTTTTCCTTTGGATTATCTTGGATTTAAGTACGAAATTACAAGTTGTTTGATCAGAAACATTTAGGAACAGCAAAATCTCTGAAATGCTTTATTTATCTTTTATTTAGTTTAATTAATTTTGATTTACGGATCTCTTTTTAAAACAAAACTGGAGCTAAATTATCAAGGGTCAGCACTCATCTTTAGTTTTTAGAAGGTCAGAAATCTGATGTACCGTAGTGATGGACTCTAACCTGAACCTTCAGAAACACTTAAAGACAATTACAAAGTCAGCCTTCTATCACCTGAAGAACATTCAGGATTAATGGTCTAATGTCCCAGTAAGACCTGTTGAAACTTATCCATTCATTAGAGAATACTTTTAGTTAATGGCTTAGCACCAAAATATACTAAAGGTCTGCTGATGTTGTAGCTTCCAGACCATTCAGATCGTCTGGTTTTGGTTTACTTTGCATCCTCAGAGTCAGAACCAAATATGGAGCAGCAGCATTCAGTTTTTAGCTCTTTTAATCTGAAATAAACATCCATAAAAACCACAAAACTGCTGAAACATTGCTGAAGGCTAAAATACATACTAAAGTGTAGTCTGGTTTGACTTTACAACTTAATTCCTTGGTTTACTTTTTGTTTTTTTTTCTTTACCCGTTTTCTTAAGGCAAAGAAAACAGGGGTTTTGTGGATAATACAAAAAGTGCTTATTACTAGAATAATCCATCATTAGAGGTGCAGTGTTGTGACAAATTGGTAATTATTTTTTGTTTTCACACTCTTATGAACTTCCGCCTGTTAATCACCGCAGATTTTCAGCTTCTTTTCCTCACATTGTGCCATTTTAATCTAAAGATGTGTTAAGAGGGACTAGAGATTGAAGTAATTATCCTCATTTCTCTCATCCTCTTATTCTACAACTCGTTCCTCTGAGCTGTCAGGATTATGGGATGAAGCGACGGAGCCGGAGCTCATCCTGCACTTCGATCCATCAGGCGTTACTGCAGAAAACCTTCAAACAACTCTGCTCCACCTGCTCTGCAGCACAGATTTTTTTACTTTATTTTGTGGAACGTAATAAAGAGAAGAGATAAAGTTACTTATCTCTTCTGGTCCAATCAAGGTTCCAACACATTTTTGAAAAGTTTGCAGAAGTTTTAAATCTGTTAGTCCTTCCTTCTGCCTGCCCATGTATAACTAAATAGGATCTACCTCAGGGGTGTCCAAAGTGTGGCCCGGAGGCCATTTGTGGCCCCTGGAGTGATTTTGAGTGGCCCACAGCCTCAATTCAAGAATGGCAATAATTTGCCAGCCCCTTGCGCAGGCGGTTGGAGCAGATGGAGACTTTTTATTTTTAATTAAGGTAAAATTATTAGACAAAATAAAATCTTACAATGGAAAATGTTGGCAACAACTCAAAGTATTCAGTAACCAGATTTTTGTCCAGCTGTTAATGAATTTACAAAATGTGGCTGTTTACTTCTAAATAAAAGTGACATAAATCTTGTTTTTATTGCTAAGACTAGGTAAATAAATTGCAGACAAGATGTTTCAAAAACCTGCAAAACTCTGTCAACATTTTGGATCTAGGATAATTTACACATCCATTTGCAACAAAAAAACATGACTACTTTACTTGTTTAATGTATTGGAGCTTAGTTTGTTGTCGAGTAGGGAAAAAATAAATCACAGTGTCTTGTTTTTCCTTTTCTATGCCTTATTTTTCTGCCCTAAATGTCAAAAAGTTTGTGCGCTCCTGATCCACTTGGCCGTTTAGTCCAGTTTCGTTTGTCCTGGCCAAATGTAACCAAAACGAAACAAATCTATTTGTTTGATTGCTTGTTGACAGGATTCCTGCTCAGCAGCCAAGTGCTGATGATATTGAGAGGCCGTCAGACTGCGTGTAATGGAAACACATAACCCGCTCTGAGATCACAGAGGGAGGATTTCTCTGGTTCCACTCCTCTTCTGCTTCATCTCCTCGTCCTGTCACGCCGAGTCTGAGCTCGTCTCTTTGTCACTCTCCTTTCTGTCGAGGAAATCACATTTTTCCAATCTGAAGCGGCGTGTGTGAGAGACAGACCGCTACGTTTTATTGTCCATTTAAGGCTGCAGGGACAAATGGGTCAGTGGCAGAACCAACAATAGCTTCGGTGTTTTGTCCCCGTGGTTCCCGGATCACATTTGTGATGTTCTGTCAGTCTTTTTTTAGTTTCTGGGTTGTTTTTATTCTTTTTAGAGCAGATATTTATTGATATTAGTGGCTTTCAGATGACCATTTGAAGCAGCGTTCTTATGATAAAGTTATCATTCTTTACACAGTGCAGAATGTAAATTAAAATATATCCTAGATCAGAATGAATACAGTAAATAAAAAGTAATTTACAGTCATGGACAACCTTTCAGACTAGCTACCGTTACACATACGATTATTTTGATTTAATCTTAAAAAAAGAATAAATTCAGTATTATACTTAATTAATCCATAAACAGTATATTTTGATTGATCCAAATTTACAATAAGATAAGCTAAATTTTATTTATACAGCACATTTTCAGCAACAAAGTATCTGAAAGTGCTTTGCATAAGTTTGAGGAAATACAAACGAAACAAAAGACAAGCAAAAGAAAAACAAAATACAGCGATAAAGCTTAAGATTTTTTACATACCAAAAAAAAAAAAAAAGTCAACATATATTAATATTTATTCATATATTCCACATTTTTAGGGGCTGCCTGCCACTGAAGAAAAATAAATAAAAATGAAGCTCTTATTATTTAGGCACGTACAAATGAAAAAGTCAGTGTTGAATAGGATGAGATAAAATTGTAAATAAACATTAACAGTCCTCCGATCAGTCACCAGTGCAATTTTTGAGAAAATGAATCTATTATACACTTAAAATGTAATAATTGAGACAGTATTTCGTCTGACTTGTGAGCAGTAACTTTGCTTTGTTCCTTTTTTTAACAATATGTAAAATATTATTCCAGGAACACAGTGCTGGATTTGCTTCCGTAGCTACGTGTATTCCATACTTTTTCTTTTTCTTGGGTTTGGTCATTTATTTATTTCGGTGGGACCTCAGGGAATACCAACAACGCTGCTGATGGAGACCCTTTGGAGACTGAGGACGTGGTCAGACATTCTCAGACAGACCATGACCTTTAAAATGCCCAGACAGACTCTTCTTAACATATTTAGCTAGAGAAATAAAAAGGAAAAGATTCATTTGTGAATATTAAGCTAGAATAAGTTGCTGATTTCAGTTTATAAAAGTTGTACTTCTTGTGTTGGAGGTCTTATTATTTTGAATAAAGCTGGCCAGTGTTACATGTTTGAGATGTTTTAAAATCTAAATAATTGTCTGGAGACAATCCTTTGTCCTAAAGTACGGAGCCCTCGAGGAGACATGGGGAAATTATTTTCTTTTGTGTTCCCTCGCAATAATCTACTGATCAGTTATGCGGCACAAGTAAGCCTTTCTTACGGTGGCCGCCATTCTTTCTGCCTTAATACAAGGTTATGGTTTTACCATGTATGTTAGTATCTCCTTGTGAAATATCTGACATTTTATATCTTGTTCTTTAGTATAGAAAGGCACCACAAACCTATGATATAAACAGAAACTTCCCATCAGTAGGAAAGAAATAAAAATACATCCAAACTATTCGGACTATTTCTGAGTTATTATCGCGGGTAATAAGTCATCTGACAGTTTTGATTGTGTCTCTGTTGTGTTCGGTGCAAAAAAGTCGATTTATTCACTGCATGTTTGTCTGTTAAGGTTGAGATGGAACTGAATATGAAAACGGCCCTTTAAGCCATTCAGACCAGCGCAACACAATAAAACTGTCAGATGACTTAATACCCGCGATAATAACTCAGAAATAGTCCAAGTTAGGATGCATTTTTATTTCTTTCCTACTTATGGAAAGTTTCTGTTTATATCATAGGTTTGTGGTGCCTTTCTATACTAATGAAAAAGATGTAAAGCTTCAGGTATTTCACAAAGAGATGTTAAAATTGACGGAAAACCTTACATAACCTTATATTAAAGCAGAAAGTACGGCGGCCACCTTAAGAAAGGCTTACAGATTCAATTATGTTGTATGAACTGATCGGTGCAGTAAAGAAAAAAATTTCCCCATGTCCCCTGGAGGGCTCCGTACTAAAGCGAGGTGCATGTTTTCCTTTAGGAGGCTCCAAATATCCAACATTGTTCAAAAACGTTCTTGGAAACTGAGTCCAGCCAGGTGTTCCTAAATGAGTTTGACATCCCTGCGGTCAAAAGGACCTCCATTTTTAATCCTGCACTCTTTCTCTGTTTTAAAAAATGATCTGTATTCTGTGCCGTTCTTCTCAAACCATCTCCACCTTTTCTTGCTAACCTTGTCTCCTGCTCCATTAATCCTCCAACTGTCCGTCTCTTACTCTGACCTTTTCTTCTTCACCCTGAATCGGCTCCACTACTTCTACGTCTCCCCTTTCACCCATCATCGCTCCCATAATTCCTGCAACCGTCAAAGCCGATCGTCCAACGTTTCACTTCTGTTCTGCAGAACCATGAGAGGGAGACGCCGCTCCACTGCGCTGCCCAGTACGGACACACCGACGTGGTTTCAGTTCTTCTTCAGGAGCTGACCGACCCGACGATGAGAAACAACCGGCAGGAAACTCCTCTGGACCTGGCTGCACTTTATGGACGCCTGCAGGTCACTGAGAATGAAATTTATGTGTTGTATTAAAAAAAATACGGCCTTCTAACAGCCTACAAAACGATATAAACACATTCACGTGTTCAGGCGACGTGCGGTGACGGTTTATCTCCATGAGGAGTTTGCATTTGTCCAAAAAGTAGCATGTTTCATACGTCTCCGACTGGGTTTTTATGAGTTATTTCTGGTATCAATGTAAAGATGGCTGAATACATAAAGCATTCTTCAGATGTTTAAATATTTGACGTTAGCGTAGCTAGCTGCTGCTCTCAGCAGAATTACAATGTATCCACATTGTTTTGTTGATTTATTGAATCAGTTTTTTAGTCTTTTGCCGTGCTGAGACTTGATTGGCTTTTTCAGCTCTCTGTCATGTGACCTGCTCTGTGCTCAGACTCTGTTCCACATAGAGACTAAAGAGAGAGCAGCTGAAACACCAGTAGTTAAATTTGATGCCGTTCAAAGCAAGGAGCGACAATTACGTTTTTTTTCTCTCTCATGCAATTAAATGGGAGCATATTGAAATACATTACTGGGCTAATTAACAAGTCAATTCAAAATAGAAAGCAAATATGCTATTGCTAGCTTACGTCTTTAGCAAACTACTCCATTTAAAAGCATTTCAACTGGAGAAATATTGATTTAAATGTCTTTAAAATCTTAATACTGTCCCTTAAAAGCTTTTGTTTGTCCCCATATGATACAGATGGAATATAGTTTAATTTATTGGTCCTTAAAGGCATCAAATTGATCAAATTTGTAACATTGCTAATTGTGAAACGCATGGTTGATGTACATCATATTAATTTATTTACTTTACTAAGTGAAAGATATAATGCAGATAAATTACACAAATTACATTTTCAAGCCTTTAGTTCAGTTAATTGTAATTCTCCGCTTGTAGCCGATGAACACGCATTTAATTACTTTAATTAATCAGAATGTCACAACAGACTACTAATAAAAAAAACTGTTTTTCATACAGAAATGTGGGTTTAATGAAAAATATGCCAACCTGCTGCTGGTTTACACCTTGGACATACTATGTTAGTTCAGCTTTGTGAAAAATGTGACAAACCGCACACTGAAGCACACAGATTTCTGCTACAAATGTCTGCCGATGTTCCGACGCAGGCACACATTCTGCGCGCAAAGGCAGCTGTAATTGCAGTCAAGCCACACAGGTTTATCTGACTGCAGATGAATAATTTATGAAAGCAACAGTCTCTTTCTGCATTATAACGAAGGAAGCTCCCTGTGGTGGAAGTTTACTGCCAAAGAAAAATGTAACTTACACCGGAGGAAAGATTGAGCCACTCTAGAAAACGGGAAAGCTGTAAATAAAGGTAAACGTTATTTTCATACAGAAACCTGAGCAAAAATATAAAATAAACTCCTGCTAAATGTACTAGAATATCACCTGATGCTGCAATAGTAATCTGGTTGAATCAGAACTAAATAAAAGAGCATTATTGTCAGATTAATGGATGTTTTTATGACTTTTCAGACCTAATAATGAGCAGAATTACAGATGTTAATTATTGTGACTCAACACTGTTTTATATTTGATAATTAAGCATTTTTTAGAGAGCCAGGAGGAAGTGTGTCGTCATTTACGTGGCGTTTTGCTGTGTACTTGTGGACAGGTGGTCCGCATGCTGGTGAGCGCTCACCCAAACCTGATGACGAGTCACACCCGCCTCCACACGCCGCTTCACCTGGCGGCACGAAACGGACACCACAGCACCGCCCAGACCCTGCTGGAGGCCGGCATGGACGTCAACTGTGTGGTGAGTTCAAGTCCCTCTGTTTTTTTTCAATATTCTTATGCTTATTAAAGGATTGGCACTGCAAGTCAGCTCAGGCTATAAATGATGACAAAAGAAAAAAAAGTATGTTATAGACTTTTGCGATGAGCTGTGATTATGACAACGTTTCATCACTTGACCTAAATGTTTTGACTTTTTTAACAATATATTTATTTAGTTTTTGCCTATATGAAACACAGAACATATACATTCAAACATTGAACACCCTCCACTCACAATTAACACTCAGCGTATAAAATAACAAAAAAGAAAATAAATAAAAATAAAATGCAAATGCGTAAAGGTAAATAAATGTCAAGATATACAGATGAATAAAATAAAATTTTAATTATTCCACTCTTTCATTGCTCTTTTATTAAAAATATTAGAAATATCTTTTTATGTTATATTTTAACTTTATTCATGTTTCGATTACAATTATTTCCATTATCAGAATCTGTTGTTTGACTTAAAATCAGAATCAAAATTATCCTTCAAATCACCGTCTGCAAAAATCGAGGAGCTTGAGCTCAATCTGATCCAATCATCTTTAATTAATGTTTTTTTTAAACACATTGTCCTTGTTTTAAATAAACTAATAAAATGAATTTTTTTCCAGTTGGATAATTTCCTAATTTTCAAATGTGCAGTTATCTAATAAAACAAGCTTAACTTTGATCCACGTATTCATTTCAACATAATGAACACATGATCATGAAGGAAACAGTTTCCGATTTTAAAAGATCATAATGGTATAATATTTAGTTTTTGCGGGGTTGTGCTGTTATCCACAGAATTGGCTAATAAAGACATCGTCAGGCTGATTGAATCCTACAGTTAAAATACTGTTAGCGGCTGTTAGCGGCTAACCATTTCTGGCTAATGACGGCGAAGTTTACCGTCTGATTCAGGGCTTCCTGTTGGTGTTGAACTAAAAGGCTGTTTCCCATATTTTGAATAAGTCTGGACTGAAGTGTCTGTATCATTAAAATTAAGAATGGGACGACGGCTTTCTTAAGTTTAATTTAAAAAAAAAATAAATACAGAAATCATGCAAATGGCAGCCAAAGAAGCTAGTAAGACGCTGCTTGTTAACATATGCGAACTTTTACAAATGGAGGAGTGAAAGTGGATCCTCTCTGTGATCTGGGCAGCCAAGTAAATGCTTCGGGGAAATTTTGTTTTTATCAGCCGAGGCGTTATGAGACAGTAAGCTTTGGTTTTGTTTTTGTTACATCCCAGCTGGATTTCTGTAATAAACTACCGGGGGCCAATTTCTCCAACTCTGGCCTCAATCCACCGACTGCCAGTTTATTTCAAGACCCGACTTAAACTTCTTTGATTTATTTGAAAGTTTCTTAACTCCTCCGCTCCATTTGATCTCTCTGAACTGCGACCCGTTTGCACACCGTTTCGATCTCTCGGATCAGCAGATCAGAAGAATCCCAAAGCTGTGCTGTTAAAAAAAAAAGTTAAATGCTTCGCCTCTGCAGGTCAGACGGGCGCGCTCGTTAACTGTTCTTAAAGCTCCTTTAAAAACAGACAACTGCTGTTTGTAAGAACAGCATAAAAAGTTTTTTTTTGTTGTTGTCTCACTTCTACAAATTCGAATCTCTTGAAATCTACAAGCTGTGACTAATTGGTCAAATCAAAAAATGTTTGTTGTCATGCTTAATGCTTTTATATGCCTTTTTTAACTTAGCAGAAAGATTTAACTGACATTTTGTTAAAATAATGTAATCCACCATGAAAACTGAATGCATCTATAAGGACACTTACCTGGATAAATCCTTTAAAATCCTCTCCGTGCTGCATTTCAGTAATTGAAGAAACGAGAAGCTGCAGACGTTTGTGTTTCATGAATGGTTTAGGAAGCCGGCAGATCAGCAGTCGCGGCAGGTTCCTTCATTTAAACTCGACGTTTTCTCCCCGAGTGTGTATCAGAGAGCCGTGTACGCTGGTCACATGGTTTGGTGGTTTGGAATGAATAATTGATTGGGAGGAAAGGGAGAGAGAACAGGGTGTTCCTGAGGGGTCCTCGTAGTTCATGGTCTCTTTTCTCCTCATGCATTCATAGGGATTAGATGCAGACATTTACTGGATGCAAAGCTTAGTTACTGACAGTTCTCTGCTGAATTGGTTGAATGAGCATTACAAATTGGTTCATTTTGTTCAATTTAGCTTCGAAATAGTGGCTACAATCACCATTGGAATAAATATTTAAAAGTATCTTAATGATATTGTGAGATGTTTAACTCTTCCTTAAACTTCACAGCTATTTCCTTTGTGTCATGATAATAGTCTTTTTTGGCAAATTGTATGGCTGCAAATCAAAGCATTAAAATCTGTGAACAAAGATGGTAAAAGTAGCAATTGAATTGAATCGTATTTATTCAATTTAATACCAAAAACCAGAGTTATATGCTGGTAAAAGTTGAGTCCACAGAGTGCTCTCATTTAACACTTGCTAGTGGATTTTCTTCTTTCAAACTTTGGATTATTTCTCACCCAATGTGCTGCTGTTCATTGATCACAAAGATTTGAAGGAAGGAGAAAAAAGTACTTCAAGGGATTTATTGCTCAGAGAGTATGAAAAATTCAGGGAGCTGCTGAGTCTGAAGCAACATAAACAAGGAGATGTAAAAGTTTTCTCACCAAACTTGAGACACTTAGAGATGTTACAAAGCTTTGAACAACCTTATTACTGAACTTGTTTAAGCTCAATCTTCCTGCTGTTTACAAGAAGCGCATATCGGATCATCTCAAGGCACTTTACAATAACTAAATTCAGTCCATTCGTTCATTATTCAGTTGGGTTGAAAAGTTTTCTGTTGAAGGAATCCCAGCCAGTCATCGACTTGCAGCTTCTTTACTGAGCAGACCTGCTTAATTTTACTGTTTAGTGTTGAGATTCCCGACTCAGTGACATTGCAGTCATTACTGCCTCCTTCACTCCTTTTATGTGTGTTCATACCCACTCTGATCTGGAGAGCCGGGCTGTTTCTCATCCTCAGGCTCCATGCGCCTGGTGAAGATGAGCACAAAGGTCTTTGATATGTCATCTCCTCTGCAGGACTCACTGCTGCTAGTTTATCAAGCTTGTTATGCAGAGTGGTGCAAGCCTTTGATAAATCTCATCTTTACTTTGCAACCTGCACTTTTGACTCATTTTTTTAAATCAGAAATGCATAACAACTGTACTGTTGTGCTTTCCAGGTTTAGCCACATATGGTGCTACAGTTTTTGTTCAAAAGAAAAGATAAATGACCTAACTACTAGAGAAACAATATAAAAATGACCTAACTACTAATCAAACAACTTTAAAATGACCTAACTACCTACTAAACAAATAAAAAAAACCTAAGTACTAAACAAGCAAGTTTAAAACGACCTAAGACCAGTCACCTCAAAGTAACTCCAAATACTATCTTTGACAGACTATTTCTGCATTTGTTTCTTAATTTAATGTATTTCCACAAATAAATACTTGTATGACAACTTATTCACCTATCATACTGTGAAAATTTTGGCACTTGATAAGAGAGGACCAGAATTCTTTTGCTCAAAAGCTTTTTAAAAAGACCTACAGTGGATATAAAAAGTCTACACACCCCTGTTTAAATGACAGGTTTTTGTGATGTAAAATAAGACAGATATTTTCACAACTTTTTCCTCCTTTAATGTGACCTATAACCTGTACAATGTCATTGAAAAACAAACAGAAACCTGTAAAGCAGAAAAATATAAAATAAAAACTTACCATAACTTGGTTACATTAATATGCACACCCTTAAACTACTACTTTGGCTTTTGTTACAGCACTCAGTTTTTTTGGGTAGGAGCCTATCAGCGTGGCACATCTTGACGTGGTAATATTTTCCCACTCTTCTTTGCAAAACTGCTCCAAATCCGGTAGATTGCGAGGGCATCTCTTGTGCACAGACCTCTTCAGATCACCCCACATATGTTCGATGGGATTCAGGTCTGGACTCTTGCTTGGCC
>CAEGAE010030276.1:0-34104 GCA_903067095.1 Girardinus metallicus | reverse complement strand
TGTACAAACCAAGTGGGGACCTTTTATTTTTTGTAATAGTTTTGACATGGGCTGATGTAAATTTGTCTTTAAAAAATTAGCTTTGTAAATTACTTTTTCACTCTTTATTCTGACCACTTTGTGCTGCAGATCCCTTCAGTATTGGAGTGTCAGTTCCTATACCATTTAAACTTTCCATGCTGAGGAAACTTTTCTGACAAATGTTGGGATCTGTAACTTATATCAACTGAAATAGATCACCTTAAGTTGTTTTGATTCAGCTCACATATTTTTTGTCTTAAAAAAATTAATTCAGTTAATTTCTGCTGTATACACTCATTTTGGAATGTGTATGTCGCTCCATCCTATCTAAGTGGGGACTTGCGTCATTCTGTACCAGCCAACAGTGGACCCCTGTCGTTCTGTACAAACCAAGTGGGGACATTTATTTTGTAATGCAAATCAAATAAATAATGTGGTGAAGTAATGGAACCACACCTATCTCTCTATTTATTATCTATCTATCTATCAATGCCTACTTCATTAAGAAGTTCAGAAGTAAAGATATTTGATAAAAGGTCATTTTCTTCTTTATCTGGAGTTTGTATGTCGCTCCATCCTATCTCAGAGGTGACTTGTGTCGTTTTATACAAACCAAGTGGGGACTTCCTTTCTGTAATGCAAATCAACAAATAAAATCCATTCCTATAAATAGATTGAAGCAACTAGTATAAAAAAGACACACTTTTAAAAAGTATTCATTTATTGATATGTCTCACATGGAATCATTTATAAGTTATATTGGGTGGCCTCAGAGAATATATTTTTCTGTAATACAAATTGTCAAACAAAATGCATTCCTTTAAATAAAGATGGAGGACTAATGTTAATTTTAAATTTGGTTGAAATACGTTTTAAAAGTGGCTAATGAATGTTTGAGAACTTAAGAAAATTAATTCATGAAAACACAGAAACAGAAAATTTACTTCTGACCTTCTTACATTACATTTTATTCTTATTTCTTTTTCCAAGTACTGCATTTTTATTCCTCTTTAAATTAAACTTTTATATTTTGCTACAAAAAATACCAAAGTGTGTTCCTAGATCGTGGTTTGTTCTCAAAGTAGCCTGTTTTTCAACCACTTTATAGTCTGAAAGGCTTCTTTAGGCTCCTTTGTATTGTTAAGTGGTGTGTTAAAAGTGACGTGTGTGAATAGGGCATTGAAATTCCTGCCCCAACCTGCTGTGGCGCTGTTGAGTATCAACTCAACAGCGCCACACACACTTATGTCCCCTCTTGGCAAAAGTTTTAAAACTTTGCCAAATGGTTTTTAACATGATTTAGAGCATGACCAAGAGGGGACCTAAGAAATATCCCCTCTTGGCAAAAGTTTTAAATCTTTGCCAGATGGTTTTTAACATGTTTTTAACATGATTTAGAGCACGACCAAGAGGGGACCTAAAAAATGTCCCCTCTTGGCCGGATGGTCCCCTGTTGGTGAGTGTGTAACGACATGACTGTCCCCTGTTGGCTAGGTAGGTGAGTGTGCATGCACGCACCCCCACACATGCACATACATAATTGGTTACACAGGGAGCAAAGCCAACTTGCACCTCACGTTGCCGTAGTAACCAAAGAGACTGATTTTTCTAGAAGCACTTACTCACATCCCGTCTGTTATTTACTTGTTTGTTCATTCATTCCTCCATTTAGCCTCCCTCTTTTTAACAACACTCTCTTCCTCCCTCTCTCAGCGGCTTTTCAGCCCATTTCCATTCCCACCTCTCATCCAATAAGATGCCCTACCAGCATGCATATGCAAATGAGGAATACTTGACACCAATTAAGGAGAATTAAACAACGAACAGCATTGTGTCCAGCAGCTGGATTCACGAGATAGATGCTTCTATCCAACAAGATGGAATCTAATGCTTGTGTTTTACACTTTTGATGGGCCTGAACAGGTATTTTATTTTCTTAGAGGGAAATTAAAATAATCCAGGAGTTCTTGCTTGATTTGATCCTTTTTTGAGTGCAACAGATTTTAAGTTCAGATAGCAATGAAAAAAGTGTTCACTCCCTAATTATTTTTTTTCTGCTTTGTTGGACTAATATGAGATGGGTTTTTCTGTTTTTTTTTTTTTTTCCTTAGCAGTAGCTTTAACTTAAGAAATCTCCCATAAATTCCCCTTTTGACCTCCTTCTTATTGTTGAATACTGTACTTCAACAAGTGAGGCCTGCAATACTGTCAATGAGTCTTGGAGTAATTTTGTTCTTGAATTTCTATAGTTCAGGGCTTTAAGTGCTACCTTTTTTTTATTTTTATACCTATCTCATTTTATCAGATGGGTTGTATTTAAGTGAATATTTAATTTTGCAGAACTGGGGATAAATAAGTTCAGACATCACTGGAGAAAATTGACTAAACTTCCCCAAAAAAATTGTTTAATTATGGATAATAAGGTGGATAAAAACAGCAGCGTGTTGTTAATGAAAATCTCTCTTAGAAACTGTCGGATGTTAAAATTTGTTTGATGAGCTGAAACACTGAAGTGTGACAAAAATGATAAAACAATAGCTTTCCTGTCTATAAAAATCTGTAAGAGGGCAAGTGTTTTGGACGTGTTTGCTTACTTGAACCTCAAACAGTGCCTTATGGCTTGTTTTATTCATTTTTTCTTTTTTGCACCCCATCCCTTTGCACACACGCACACACACACTCCAACTCACCCCCTACCGCCACAGTTGTCTCCAGGGTGTATCAGGTTATAGCTGGTTGACAAAGCAGGAAACAGGAAGTACATTCTGCTCTGTAGACAGAACTCTGGAGATATTCAATGGCCAAACAGACATGCACACACATTTATGCTAAACAACCATACAGTGCCTCTGCACAAAAGTCATGAGAAGGACATCCAAAAGATTATTTTCATGACATTTAAAAATAAACGTCTTGGAAATTCAGCAAAAGAATAATTGAAATGTTAGCTTTCAAGCTTCTTTCAGTAACTGAGGCAGTGTTCAAGCAATCTTAAGAAGTAAATAAAGTAAAGGCTTTAACACCGGCTGCTTGCCTTCTTTCTCCAGGGAAAGAAATGTTAATGTCCACCTACACATGCATGAGTTTGGAAAAGACTCATCCCAGAATTGTGTTCTTTAATTTCAAATTTTAAGCAGCAGATATGCTTTTAATAAAAAAAATATAATAAAAGTGTGTTTTGCAAAAGAACCAAAATGCCAGAGAAATATGGACAGTAAAACGCATAACTTTGTAAAAAAAAAAAAAAATGCACCCATTATTGTTTGACCGTTACTGAGACATTCAGCAAAGCAGATAAAGATGCCTCCCTTTTATGTCAGCATTCTGTCAGGTTGAGTCTGTGAAAGAAAAGAAATCCCAGGAGACGACAAGCTCTGATAGTCCTGTGTTAGCGTCTAGTAAGACCTCAGACCAAGGCGACCTGAAGGCGTCAATGGATGGACGCCAGTAAGAGCCCCAGTCATAACTTTTAGTTTTGCCTGTCAGCACATAAAACAAAGAGACACACATAAAACATACTACATTCAGTCATTCACAGTACAGAGATAGCATAGAGTACAAGGGTAGTTAAGGTTAAACAGAGAGAGTGCTGATGATGAATGGAGGGAAACACAGAGACAGACTGGCACACACACTGTCTCAGGAGGGTAATTAATATGTAAGGTGAAGTACATCTGCCATCTGAGTGTGGTAGTCTCCATCCTGCTTCATATCTTCAAATCTTTCATCACAGTTCTTCTGCAAGGTCATCATGTGCTGTAGCAATATAAAACAATGGGAAAAAACTTGAAAAAAACAGGACTCATCATGGGATGTTATTCGCAGTGTCTGAAATGGACTTGCTACTGGAAATATCCAGCCATTGTCCTTCGGTGGCTGTGAAACTCAGAGCAGATTGGGTGGCAAGTTGGTCTGAAATGATGACATCCTTGAAAAAACACTAATAGTAAGTTAAAGGATCAGCAAAATATGTCAGCAATGACCCACAACAAAGACAAGAGAACAATGAATGACTAACCATCTGCTTATTTTGTTCGACTATGATCTGAAACTTATGTTGAATCTGTATCTTGTACTGAGAGGAACGTTTTTTATCAGTGTCTTCACTTAGAAACGGCTATTTTCCTGCTTATGTACAGAAAGGACTTGGAGTAAGTTTGGTTATGACTTATTCTAAGTGGCCACTTTATTTGGTACACTTATATTACCTGTTAATGCCAAACCAAATCACCTGATCACATAGAAGAAGCAAAATGCATCCAGACAAGTAGACGTGACATTCAAACCGAACATCAGAATGAAATACAAAATGCATATCTATATTTAGTATTGCCTGTCTATGCTGACTAATATTGACCAGTTCATTGGTTTTAATTAAGAAGTTATCTAGCATTAGTATGTACTAATTAATAGTAAAAAGGCTAATGTTAAGTGAAAAAAGTTTGCTCTTCATTGTGAACTAAAGTCTTTCACAGAACCCGCTGAAATTGACAGCATTGTAAAAATTAATTTTACCTTTGGCACAATTTTTCATCAAATATTTGCAGTAGGGTGAAACAAATAACCAACATGTTTTGTGTGGATATGTAGAAAGGTTTCTTCCATCCCCAGAAGGTATTTTTAAGAAGGACGCTCTCTTATAAATGGTTTCCCAGACAATTCTGTCCAACCAACATCTGGCAAAATTATGCTGGGGAATATTAAACATCAATCTCAGGTTAATGGTACCAGTGGGAGTACAACATTTTCAAAGACTTCCCGTGTTCAGGAACATATTGCATGGTTCAATGCTTAACCAGAAATCAGGAAAAAGAAAATCATCGGCTGCATTCTCGGACATTTGCTCATCCCAGAAAAACCTCCTTTTCCCCCAAAGCTCATGCTGATCAGATGTTTGCGTCATGTGATTTGGTTTATGTCAAACTGAAAGGGGAATATTTACCCTTTTGTTGGATTTATGAACATCTTAATTTGAGCACTGGTAAAAAAATATATATATATCAAGACATTAAGAAAGTATAACTTTAACTAACAAGAAAATCACATACTTTATTTTTCCACAACGTTAAGGTACAGTACTGTGACTGCAAAGCTGAAACAAGATCAGCTTCCCTTCAAAGCACCAGAACTCCTCCACCTGAGATGAAAAGCAGAGATCTGACCTCTTCATTCCATATCACATATGTTTTTTGTCGAACTTGTCTCACCTTGAAATCTCATTTATGAAAGTCACAAACAGGGATGAAAAAAGTCTGTTGTCTACTCTGGGCAGGTTTGCCTTGAAGTTGAGAAAAGAAACAAAGCTTGAAGAAAGCTGTACTCAAAATGTGAACTTAGTGTCTAAAGCGTTATGAGGACATTTTATCATTATTATTTATTTGTATTTACAGCTAGAATAGCTCACAGAAAAAATAATGCAATATGTGCACAAACAATGGAATATCCTGTTCTTATTCCATATATTGAATGACTGAAAACAAAGTAGGACACTGCAGCAGGTCCAGATCTTCCACTTGATCAGGTTTTATGACAACAGCACATAATACACTTACTGTTAAACTTTATGACTGAACATGCCAAATAATGTTGTGAACATGTCATAGTGTAGCTCCTTCTAAGTTAACACTGTCTCAGTTATATCCATAAATAACTAAAGAGTAAAAAGCTGACAGGATATGCGACAAAGATCTGAAGGCTTTTACATTCTTTAGTTATTGGTCTCTCCACCAACTTAATGTTTTGTTTCCTTAGAATTGCTTTAGAATATATAATGACTGATTTCCTTATAAACCTCAGTTTGTAACTTTGTGGCATTTCTGCCTTTTACATTCACATCTGAGGTTTTCTATGATTTGCTATTACGCAGCAATGGGATTTGCCAACCAGGAGGAATGGAGCACAAGCTCATGACTTCATGCTGCAATAGGTTTGTTAGCTTTAATGCAGCAAATTGGAAATGAGATGCTTGCCTGATGTCACAACACTGAATAGATTTCTCATTGAACAAAAAATTTGAGTGGCTACCAAGAGGATGATTTAATAGAAAATGTCATTTTATAGTCACCAGCCCCCTTTTTTCCACCAGATGGTATAGAAAACAAATAGATGGCTGGAGCACGTGCTCCCATCTTGTTCTTTAACTGAAAAATAATCAGTTCAGAGACATATAAGGATACAATCTTAAACAGATGCACAGATGACACTTCAGCAGGTGGGGAGTTATTGTGACATATGATGAACAGACGTGTTTAAAACCTAAGCATCCACCAATAACAAACCACATATGTTTCTTATTTTTCCTTTAATATAACTTGAGTTACTTAAGAAGAGCAGTATGTTGTCCAAAAACAATGCCACAGCATTAGTTATTAAAAGCTGCTCTCTACCTAAATCTTCTAACAAAACATGTTACAACATGACCCCTTGTTTGACCTTAGTAATTCACAGAGTGACAATTTTGTTTCTCATTGGGAAACTTCCAGTCCCATCACCGAGGATGCTTTGTGACACTTTGTCAAGATTTAGGGGGTAATTTAAGGATTAGGGTAGACTTCTCTCTGTATGTCTGAAGAGTTGTTATTGATGGATAGAGGCAGGCTAGAGTGGAGCTAAGGAAAGAGCAAAAAGGCCCTTCCTTGAATTACTGAGTAAAGACTCCCTGGAGCCAAAATGTGTCACTAAGCCTGAAATACCTGACCGTCAAAATGGGAATATTATGGCTAGATTTTAATTCAGAGCAGGACAGTCTCTGAAGAGCATTATTGTGATTACACACTAACAGGGAAGTGTTGGAATGGGCAGGAGGCTCTTAAAGAGACAGAGGTCATTTTTAGTGTGTCTAATTTCTTTAAAGTTATGTTTGATATATACAGTACTTTTAACAACTCAGTGTAACATAGTTACTTGATTGTACTATAAAATAGCACTGTATACTTGGAAAATACATTATACCCCCACTTAAAATATACTGGAGGATCAGTGATGCTATTGGCCTGTTTTTACCTCTGAAGGTCCAGAAAACCCTTTGGTGTTCATGAACTTTTTAAAATATCTGCACATCTAAAGGTAAAAATGGATCATCAGTGGATCTTTCAGTAACCTTTGTATGGCTGAATTTGTCCAGATACCTAAATCTTGTATAAATCTAGATGTCAGAATGAGACAGGACACGGGAGTCTGAATTATCTAGAGTACATTATATGCAAAGTGGGACGGTCATTATATGCAAGGTGGGACGTCTCTCAGTATGCTTTGTGAAATGTAGAAGAAGTGCTGCATAATTGTAGAAAGATTTAACAGTGGGGATGTCAATACTTAAAGGACATTCAATGTCAACATGCTGCTACAATAAAAGATACATTTCTCTCAATTACTTTTGTAAAGATTTTCTTTACATTGAACAATGTAAGAATGAACAGGAAATAGGGAGGAAGGACAGGGGGAAGACATGTAGCAAATGGCCTGAGGCTGGGAATCTAACCCAGGACAACCACGCTCCACCATCTGAGTCACCCAGCACCCCACAGTCACTTTGGATAGATCTCTATTTAATATGCTGATTTAAGTTTTAAGTGTGTTGCATCATTGCAGTATCATTTGGCGTTGTCTTGCAAGTACAAGAACGGTGCACCTTGAAAACAACATCTATTTTTGTCACTATTGCTCACAAATCTATATAATGTATAAACTCCTGCTGATGATCAAGTTACCCTACTGCACCCTCAGCAAGTACAGACTCTTAAAGGTGAGTCATTATTTCACCATCCATTTCCAGTACCAGTTCACAAATGCTGTCTACTCTTTCATGCTTCATGATAAAACATGCATTCAAATAGGTCTGCCAATGATACGATAGAGTTTTTACTTGCTTTTAGGGTTCCAGCCATTAATTATCTTCAGAAATAATCTGATTTTCAGAAACACATCACTTACTGAAATTCTGCTCTCTACCAGAAAATCCTGCGTTAGAATGCCCAGCCATCTATTTCAGACCTTTAAGCTCAAGCGCACTTGTGTTATAAAGCAGGGCAGTGATCCAGAGCACACCATCAAGTCCTGCTCTGGATGGCTCAAAGAAACAAAACAGAAGGTTTTGGAGCGGCTTGAAATAAAGTCTGAATCTAAATCTTATTCAGATGCGTTGGCCCTTTGATGTGACTGAATTCAAAAGAAAATCACAAAGAAGAGTGGGTCAAAGTTCTCCCACAGTGATGTAAGAGTCATTGCCAAATATTTTTGCTAACATAAAAGCTTGATGACAAGGGTGGTGTAATGTTCATTCTTTCATTATTTTCCTTCATAAATAAAACAATTTTAAAACTGTACATTGTGTTTACAAAAGTCACTTTTGTCTGATTTTAAAATCTACTTGGTTAAATATTTAACTGTATTAAAATTTATAAAAGCAAAATATTTGTGGTTTTATAAAATTTTTCCCCCACTACTGTACAAGAATTTTAAGAATCTGTTATCAGCTTTAGATGTGTAAGAGTACAGAGAGACTGTTGTGCTACATTTGTAGAACAGCGTGTTTTTTTTTTTTAAGATATCCATTTCTTTTGATGAAAAAGTCTTGGAATATGGCATATAATGGGTTTGTTTACCCCGTTGCACCTGTGCTTTAGTCATTCTAATTACAACCATTGATGGGTGTCTTTTCCTGCATCTCTGGAAATGTGAGTTAAAGGTTTAATTAGTCTTTCATGACCCTCATCAGAGCCAGTCTGCCTCAATAATGCCTGCCTCAGTCAAAGCAAATAATAGCCACACACAGGTGCACACAGATGCAAAAGTATACCAGGGGATTGTACGCGTGCGCAAACACACTCATACATAAACACACACTTATACATGCTCCTCTGGGTGAAGAGCCCCCTCCACCCAAGGATTATTAAATTATTAAGAGGTCTATTCCTCTAAGAAAAAGTGTTATTGATTGATTATCGCAATAGGTTTAATAATTTATTTGTTTTAATAGCACAGATATGGAAAAGGATGAGAAAATGAACAGACCGGGAAAGGGGTGGAGCAGTGGGAGGAGGAGACAGAAAGGGAGGATGGAGGCGAGGGGAGGAGATGTCAAGTGGAAGCAAAGGAAGAAATCGAGCAGTGAAGAGATGACAGGTGAGTAAACCAGAGATAATAGGTGATGAACATGTCGATGCCAAGCAACAATCCTTTCCTCAAGGTTTATAACAGAAATCATTAATCCTGCTTTCATTCTTTACTGTCACTATTGATGCTTTACTTTAAAGGTCAGCTTATCTTGTTTCAGTCAAGCCACCAGTCAATCAAAACCATTCCTAACTAAAACCATGGTTTGCTGTTGCTTCTTGAGCTAAACACTAAAAATCTGGGATAAACATGTCTCCAGTCTCTTTCCTTGTTCAAACCAGCCATTTTACGTTCTTCCCTTACCTTGGGTACGCCCCCTTTATCATTCAAATTAGCTACCATAACTTTTATTTCCAAAAGTCCTTGTTCATGTCTGAGAATTTGAATTGCTTGTGTCCTAAATTCAAATTACCATTTATTTTTAAAACCCTAGTATGTTGCTACAAAAGTTGATTGAGAGTTTATAAAAGTAATTTTAGCCCTTACTGTGATCTTTGTGGAGCACTTTGTAATTAGTTCATCCATTAGTAAGGGTATACATTTATGCAAAAATAAGAAAATATACACAAAAGAAATACAATGAAGACAGGGCATACACTGCTAACATTTAAATTATACAAATGATTAATTTAATTAAATAATCTTTAAAGAGATATCCAAGAGGAAGTACTAAAATTATATTAATCAGAATAGGATAGTTGTAAAGATCTAACATCTTGGCTAAAATAAGCACAAGCTGATTTTCTTATAGTTGAATATCATGAACACTTCTTTGCTGGATTTCATCAGTTATATAACAAATTAAATATATAAATATATGTGAAAACCACATCTATATTTGATTGATCAGTGATGAAAAAAATAATAATCTTCAGTAATTAGAATAATAAAGCCTGATTACCCTTGTTACACACAAAATAGATGCTCTACAGTGAGCACTGAATTTATGTCAGCATGGCAGAAGAGCTCAGGTCTTAAAGTTCATGAAAATTATTACAACAACTCTGTTGTTGTACTGGAGCAATTTTACAGAGCCATTATGCTCTGTCATTTTCTTAAATAGCTGTTTTGATTGTTTTTTTTGTGTGTGTGTGTTATCTCTGAATAGAGAACGTGTGTTTGTGTGTACATCGTCTGTTTTGTCCTTTATGCTTTTCCATTAGGCCCCTGTTTCAATTCTCCTCCCCACTCCGTGCTGGCATTCATGTGAACCAATAAGAGACATTTTGTGAATTGTAAAAATAAGAAGACGCCAGGTCAGCTGCTCTTACCTCTGCCCTTTAAGTTCGTGGCATTTTGTTTGCTGTGTTAAAAATGCATGAGCAGACTTTGCTTTTCAGAAAATTCAAGGATTTTTATTTTTTTTTTTGTGTGCACCCACTTGTTTGTGGAAATTGAGTTGAACAGAAGGGAGTTGCTCTATGGTTTCAAGTTTGACCTTATTAATCTAGACAAAAAAAACCTTTTAAATGGTATTGTGCAAAAATTTCCTCATTGTTGTCCAAGTTCACCATCTTAAGAGTTCAGTTTCTCAAGCATAACATGAATAGGTTTATGGTAAAAGTTCATTTTAAAATTCTAAACAAATTTCAAGCTCCACTTCAGCTCATTCGTCAATGAGTCAGTTTTCACTTTATTATCTCTTGGTTGTTTATGTTGCACTGAGACCAAGGGTTGATGAACTCAGGTAAATATTCTCATATTTAATGAGAATATTAAATATGAGAATATTAAATTGGAATATGTGTTTAGATGAGGCTTGTTGTTCAGATTAAAAGTTTCTTTTGACAAGCAACAACCCTTAAGCAGGTATAAAATACTGTTCCTACCAAACCAGCATTTCTGCAATAAAAATGTCTTTTTGATGTTGTGTTGTAATATTGGTTTGATGTAATATTCTTATCTTAAATATTATGTAAGCAGAGTCAAAGCTAATTATGAAGGTTTTAAATGTCAGTCTGTGTGTAATTAACCTGCATAATGTTTTTTCTAATTCAATAATAAATAGAGTTTTCAAAAATATTCTAATTTACTGAATATGAGCTCTAGAGGATTAAACCATTCCTTTTCTATGCAATGGCTGTAAAGAGTGACTCAAAGACGGGTGGATCACTGCCCCAGGTAACAAAAACAAAACCTCTGAATAACTGAAATAACTGTGGTGTACATGCTATGCCCTAATTTGTAACTTCATGCTGATATTAGTTTTGCTCTGCTGTTGACATGCGTAAATGATCTTTCCAGGACTAAAATATTATACAGTCCTGGAACCAGGAGTCTTTGCTGGAGCTGCCTTTCTCCCTTATTTGTTTTCTTTATGCAATTTACTCTACAGTAATAAAGTATTGGTGTTCAGAAGTTACCAGCGTTTCGCACAGACACTGTTACTATTACTGCTACAGCAGCAAACTTTGGTGTGCAACAACAAGTAATACATTTAGTTTGCTAAAAATTTTCAAAATTGGGCCAAATTCCAAATTGCAGTATCTTACTGAATTACGTCAAGTTATTTGTTTTTTTCTAAGCTGAGACTGAAAATTTATTACAGTTATGCTGCTCAGAAGAAAGTGTATCAATTATACTTGAAGGACCTGCAGAAATATATTTTATTTGGAAACGCACTAAATTAATCTTTTTATTTATCCAGCTGGGAAATCAGCATTCTTGTGCAACTATCTAACTCTTAGGTTATAAGTTGAAAGCTGTAAAATGTTTTTCACCTGCAAATTGGGCTTAGTCAAACACTGACTACAGGCCTGTTTCTAAATGTGAGGTTGCACTGAGTCTTACCTATTCCTCAAAGGGTTCAAAAATCTGCACAAGATGCTGAACTGCTTACAAATGGTCTGATTATTCAGCCTTCATGGGGTTGAATTTCTCCCAAAAGGCAGACAGATAACTAAAATAAAATAAACATTATACAACATTTACACATGAGAGGTTTCCATTCAGTGAAGCTGTTAAGCCTCATATCAAGTCCCAGTAAAGTCATGGTGGTTTAGTTGCCCAACTGTGAGCAATGTCAACTAACAGCTCCGCCGGGGCTGCCGAGTTCAAACCCCAAATACTCTGCCGCTCCACTCTCGTCCCTTAACCACATGTCTCAGTCTTTCTAACAAATCCTAAACATTCACAAGTCCTGTAATTTATAAAGCAGATAATCATTTTGCCCTTAACACTCACCATGCTCACACATGTGTACACACCCACAAACACACATGAGCAAATCCCTCTTCCCTCTGCAAAGGGTTGCTTGTGTGATTGCATTATTGATTGACTTGGATATGTTTTTTTCTTTCTCTTCCTTCTTAAAAGCATTTAGCAATCTGGCAATTAGTTAGAGCTTAATGTAGGCTGTCAAAACAGTGCTATTGATCCAGCGGGGCAAGGAGAGATTGATCAGTCAACTCATTATGTTGCTGGTGCTGCCTCGTCATAAACACTCCAGATGAGACTCCATCAAAAGCCCATCCCTTGTTCACTGGCTCTGTTCTGCTGCTTGCTCTGTTGCTCAGGGTCCCTGATGTTTTCTGCTTCTGTTCTTGGCTCCTGATGCTTTATTGGACTGTCTGTACCTGGACTCGGTTCTTTCTGTTGTTTTTTTTTTTATGTTTTTTGTTGTCATTGCAATTTGTTCTGATTAGATTTCCTTCATTGTGTTAAGCTTTATTTTACCTTGATCTGACACTTTCTTCTTTCCCCCTTCTTTGTTAATGAGAGGAGCTAGACGGGAGAAGATGTCAATACATCTTCTCCCGTCTAGCTCCTCTCATAACTCTCAACATATCACCCGGTGTAGCAATAATCTAAAATAACTCCTCTAAAATCATGTCTGTTTGACAACAGGAAATAAACAAACATGTAGAATTAAAATCACAGTAAGGACTGATTTGGTTTATGGCATTGCTATAATCTATTCATTAAGTAATCTCCCAAAAAACAGACTTGATTCAATTTGCAGAAGCATACTGTCATAATCCTATCAAGTGTTCATTTCAATGGTAAGGACTTACGGCTCATTAAGTTGACACATGCTGAAAAATAATAAGGACTGACATTAATAGTGCTCTTCACATAAGGAATATTGATCTAATTGAAAGGATCTACACGTCTACGCTTGAGAGAAAAAATTAGCCCTCTCAGTTGAGGGATAAAATGAGAAGCTTCTGATTAAAGAAAACCAAGATTTTCACATATTATGTCCCGTAAAGCTTCAGAAACAATGTCAATTTAAAGACAACAGCAGACAAAATATTCTTTTTTTCTGGCTAAAATAAGGAAGAATCAGAAGGTCTAGAACAGAAAGACTGGAAACAGGAGGTGGGTAAAGGTCTTCAGAAATTCATAAATGTAAATATAAAACTGGTACAGAAATTCACTTGAATCCCGAGTTTGACTAAGCGTCCCCTGTAGAGCCTTTTCTAAGAAGTCTTACTGCATACTGTTGGACAGACTGCAAATAAAACACAGAGTCCTATCTCACAGACAGAATTCCTGTGACGATACTAAACCACAATTTAGCCTTTTCAAATGCCAGCAGGATAATTCTGGGTGCTGCTCCTTCTTATCTATCTTGTCTCCTAACAAGGAAACATGAAAATTACAATCTTAGATCTCTGGGTGTTCTGTAATTTGTTGTTCCTAAAGAACAAGTGTAACTGGGAAAGAAAGCTTTCAGGTTTTCGGAACCTACAATAATTTACAATCGAAACTTCAACTTCAGCCTTGTTATAAAAAAATATGGACATTTCATTGCAGTTCCACTTTGTCTATTTGAGTATTTTCCGTGAGAAAATTGTGATGTGTATTGTTTGTTTTTATTACAACTATGCTGCTGCTGTCTTTTCCAAGTCTCCCTTATAAAAAACATTTTTAATATCTATGGGACTAACCTGGTTTAATAAAGGTTAAATAAAATAAATTACACCTAGCAGATTTTCTTAGTTAAAACTAACCAGACTTGTCAAGACTGAGAGGAACATAGAAAATCTCCTAAGCCAAAAATGTTTTGCTTCAGGATCCACAGAGTTTAATTTAACATCCTGTGTCTTCAGATTACTAAGTCGGTTTCTTGCACACACTTATTTTCTGAGATCGTTTAATGTGCTCATTTATTTTGATCATGTTTGTAAAAGAAGAATCTGTAATTTAAAAAATGGTAAAAAAAGCAAAAAGCAAATCTTTTTCATTTGCAGTGAATTCAATTATGTGAGACATATATCAAAAATTAGAGCTTCATCAGGAAAGTCTTGCGTTACAACAGCTGTGTCTGATCTTAATCTGTATTCAGCATATTTAGCCGTTCATCACTGCTGCTTCAGTAAACATAACAAACCCAGCAGACAGAAAAACAGGGGGAAAATATTTAAAAATATGTCTGATTTTGGGATCAAGACCGGACATCTGTTAATACCAAAGTACCAATATTTTATTTATATATATTTCTTTCTCTTTACATTCTGATTTAACTCATTGCATAACTTTTCTCTCATTTTCCTCTTCAACTAGCACCATTTCTCTTTTTCTTTGTTTGACCGCTCCCTTTTTTTTTTCCAATCTGCCCTCATTCCGCAACAAGTGTCTTATATTTCCAATGATGATTTAGCTCATAAATCTTGATAAAGCCACTGGCTGTTCCGTTTCGGTGGAACAAGAAACCCTTGCAGGAGCAGGAGGAGACTGAAGATGAGGGATAGCTCTTGCTCATAAATTTGTCCTCTCTTTCAGAGTTTTACACAGTGTCCTCAAAGAAAAGAGCATTTACTGCATCTTCAGAAAACCTTTCTTCATGAAGAAAACTACATGGGTGTTATTTGTTGGCATATCAGTATAATGCACCCCATCAACTTGAAGCTTTATCCATGTGTGACCTTATATATCACACATGGATAAAGTGTGATATAAAATCACTGACTGGATTTTTAGATGCTGTTTAGACATGTGTCACTGATGTATTTTAAGGGACACCTGATGGAAGCAGAAATCACACATTTCCCTGTGTGCAAAATTTTATAAAGCAATGGGATCATCATCCTGTTGGAGACTCCAGTGATCACTAACACTTGATTTGTCAACAGTGTCACACTTTTCTTTTAAAAATTACCTAATATTTATTTTAGTTTTTCAATGGCTGGTGTGTGATTAAGATTACCAGTGCCTTTCCCATCAAAACCTTCCTACATCATTAATGTCTGAATCATATTGTTATGGATTCATCATGTCTTGCCTTTTACACACCAAAAATACAGCTCCCTTTTTTCCCAAAGGAGGAAAGTCAGTAACACCAGAGGAGCCAAACAGCTATGGGTTGACAGAAAATACAGCATAGATGAAAAATTCAGACATACCTGTACTCTTCTCACAGCAAGAGAGCTCCATGTTGCACAGATGTTTACTGAAATGCTTTCAACTGAACACCAGCAGGAAAAGGAGCGATATCAGCAAGAAGTTGACAGAAATGATGTGGAAGCAACCATTACATGTGCCACAAGCTTAGCAGATTTTAATGGCTACTGCAATTTCTTTTTGTATAAGACTAAAAACTCAGAGTCAGATTATATGTCACATAATTGAAAAGAGTGACTTCAATTATCGGTTCTGAAGTAAAGCCATCATCAGCCACTTCCTCTGTGTGGCTGAAATCAAGCTCTGGGCATGAGACATCAAGTCAATGGTCCGCCTCACCAGGATATATAATCAATGTATCCTAGAGCCATCCAATAAAGAAAAAGGATGACAACTGTAAGGTAATGCTGTCGCTAAAAACAACTAATAAGCAACAAATAAACTGATCCTGAAAACTAAAACTGATGGTGGATGTGCAGCAAAACTTCCCAGAATGACATAGAAATGCTGTAGATTGTAATGAATCTAATGCAGATGTGATAGTCAGGAGTGATGGTATTTGTAGGAGGATAGAGAGAACAGCATCTAAAAAACCTTTGGTGAACATTAAGAATGCAACAGTCGCCTTCACAAAGAAATTAGAGTCATCAGATTTGACACAATGTAGCAGCGCTCAAGCTCAAACTGACCTGAGGCTTTAGGGTCGCATTAATCTGCAGGGTGAAGGGAGCAGAACATGAACTGTGTAATATATGTTTTAGGTTCAACATATCCCTTTCTTTAGTTTGAAAAAATATTAAATTTTTAACTATTTCTGTTATTTTCTGATATTATTTATGTTCCCACTTTTTTTAAGAGTACTCTTTGAAAACACATTTTCACTCCCCAGGAACTTTTCTTTCTAAATGTATTTAATATATTACTTTAAAGGGGAAGTTAGCAAAAAACAGACCTTTTTTGACCTTTCATCATGTTGTAATGTTGTTCCCTCATCAAAAAGATACTTGGAGTGTTACCCTGGCTATTTAATGCATGTTTGAGAAAACCTTTAATCTCCCATGGCAACCATCTTGCTGTGCAAAACCCCTGGCTGGATCTACCCCCTCCTTCGAGACGCAGATCCTCCTCAGAGCTGCAGTTTCCAAGCTTCTGAGCTCCTGCATCACAAAGCAGAAGCTCAGTTCCCCCTTTCAGCTCCTTCAGACTAGTCAGCATCAATTAGCAAACACCTGTTGGAACTGTGCGTCTATGGAGCTCATTATACAAGCTACTTCTCAGTGCAACACTAGTAAAAACATTGTTAGAGGATTAAGAGAGCAGAGAAAGCAAAGCTTCAGAAAGAGCAGGAGTTTTTAAAGAGACAGAGGCCCAATTACAAGGCGCTAAACCATGGAAGTCACATTTTTTTAAGTCATATTTGATATTCATAGCATATTTATAATGACTGATGGTAACTTGATTGTTCTATAAAATGCCATTATGTGCCTGGAAAATACTTAACAAGTTCCCATTAAAAATTCTTTTTATATATATATATATATATATAAATTAAGACTATTATACTAAGGCTAATGTGTTGTTGTCTAACATAGTTTGCCCGAATCATTCCCTAGGATATTTCTGTGCATGTTTCCGCCTGTGCCTGCACCTCTTCTAATAACAGCTTGTGCAATTATTGGAGTGACAAACCATCTTGTATGGTTATTGGCAGCTGATTCATCAAACCCCCTGCAGCTTCTCTGGATGATGTTTAATGTTCGCAATTTACTCAGTATTTAGTTAAGCCAGAACTGCTCCTCAAATGAGTTCTGGGATAGAGAGCCCAATATTTACAATATCTTCAAATATTTTTAGAGAAAATTCAACATTGATTTGGGTAACAAAGAACATGCGAAATGTTTGAGGCTGCATGGAGACCCTAATGAAGCCAGATGGGGTCTGGAATAATACACACACTGGTTTCTGGGAAGCAGTCTAGAGTATTTTGCTAATTCAATGACACTATTTTAATTGTTTCTTCGTACATTTTTGTCAGGATTGTCAGAGGAATACGTTATAATTTTACTACGAGCTGAGTGAGAGAAACAAAAAAAAAGTGACTCTCAGCAACAGAAAGCAGCATTTGCGGAGAAATACATCCGCATTAACTCCCCTCTATGTGTCGGCAGTGATGTCACCATGCAGGTGCAGTGGTGAGGGATTAACCACTAATGACTACTTGTCACTGCCTTTAACATCTCTAATTGGTCGCTGCTCTCACAAAGCAGCTCTGGCATGCCTCGTCTGTGCCGCCTCTAAACCGCTACTCTGATATGTGGTGGTCTGTAATTAAGATGCATATCTTCCCTGCTGATTTCAGGTCTTTTGGGATCACACTAATGCTAGAAGGCACAAACAACAGCCTTACCAAGGCTTTGATGTACAGCGAGCTCACTATCATGGCTTTTCTTCTTCTATTACATCTGGGCACATGCATATCAGTTTTAAACATACTCAGTTAGATTGAAAATTGAAGACATTGGGATCCTCTTTGGAAAAAGTCATTTAAAAGTTATGTTTCTGGTGAGTAATACATTAGGGGGGTCACGTTTATTCAGAATCAAAATTGAATCATCTTTATGGCCAAGCTTGTTTGCTCAAACAATAAAATTTACTTTGGTTTTCAATCACTCACAGTATACAGACATCAAACAATAAAATATTTGTACATTTATATATAGCTAAATTGAAACCAAAACTAAATCCTATGTAAAACTAGCAAAATCACACACAGATGTATCGCACCAGGTACAAATGATGAGAACATCATTACTCAGCATTTTGATGAATGTACTTAATCTGTTTATACCTCAGATTTAGGATAATCTGAAATATTTTAAATAACATCACATATAAAATTTAGAAAGAACTACATATTATATTTTTTGGAGACTGAATATGATCTCAGCAAAAACAAATGTACAACCTCAATCAGTTCAATATTAATCAATATTTTCCCTTCTCGTTAAGTCATTTAATAAAATTAAGCCCATAATAGGAAACTTTGTTTTAAAAAAGGAAGTAAAGCACTAAAAGATTTAAGGGTGATGTACATTATGTTTTTACTGATGGTTTATGTAGCAACATTATTTATCTGCCTTGAATTGTTTTATGATATTACAACCACAAACATTAAAATAGTTATCAGGTTTTCATTGTATAAACTAAGAAAATATGACGAAATAGATTTGAATTACTAAGAAACTTTTTATGACTGTTTTGTGTTGATCTATCACATAAAATATCTATATAAGCTGCCAAAATATCTCATTACTATGTAACAAAAAGAGAGTATTTTCATAAGCTGTCCATGGCTCTTCTGAATGTGTGAAGAGACCTTAGCCTGTACTCGTTAAGGTCTCTTTTCCATAACGAAGAGCTGGAGTTCATGAACGTTTGTCCTAAGATGAGGCTGTCTTTAAGCTTATAATTTAAGTATTATTGTGCAACTGTCTTTCGACACTGTAACGATAAATGGTTTCATCCATACAGATTACCTTCAGACTTCCAAACAGAAGCAATTACATCCCCTCACAGTAAAGTATGCCTCCGTCAAGGTTGCTTGAATTTTTCACCTTCACCATGCTGAAGAATGGCTGTTTAATATTTGACGCTTGAAGATACTGTATAAGGTGGCACTAATGCTGCAACTACACACAACCACAAAACTAAATAGACTGTTAAAAATAAAAAGAATGACTGAAAGAATTTCAATGTGGCTTTTTTGTCTTGTAATTATTAATCAGTCCCAACTGATTAATAATGGTAAGACTTCCTTGTTTTTATTAAATGGATTAAGCTAATCAACTGATTTAATTGCTTCATGCCACTGTATGTATCTGCAGCCTATATTAAATTTAAATAAAATAACACTGATGTCCAACTCATCTTGGAGTCGCTTGAGAACTTACAATCGTTTTAGTCAAAAAAAAAAAATAAATCTGTCAATAATGTGGGAAATGATGTGAAGGATGGAGTCTGGAGAGCCTGAGTTAAAAAGTAATAAAAAGCTGAGATGACAAAAACATTTTAATCCACCCACAGTGAGGCTGACTGGCCTCCAAAGTCAAGATGACCAAATGAATTAACTGAATTCCTAATTCAGTTAATCATGAGATCACAAAGTGTAGATGATTGAGTGTGAAAACTTACAAAAGGCAAATATTAAAAGCTGGTGTCAGCTCTTCTGTTCGTAGATGTCCTATACACACACACACACACACGCCCACGCCCACACACACACACATATATATATATATATATATGTGTGTGTGTATATATATATATATATATATATATATATATATATGTATATGTATATATATATATATATATAAAATGAATGAATGAAAAAGTGTGGTAAATATGATTTTATCAATATGAAACATAACATACCTAAAATAAATTTAGAGGCAGGGTAAGCAGTCTTCAGAAATGAAGATATTTTAAGATATTTTACACAGCTCTGATTACTTACAAACCAGTTTTACTCTGATGTAGATTTTTTTTCCTCAGGCAATTAAATTTTGCTCATAAAAATTCACTTTTAATTGAGGTCAGCTGAGTAATAGTATTGCCTCAAGACTGAAAAGGAAATATGGTGACAATGACATTAAGCAGAATTTAATAATGTGTCAAAATGAAAATGCCCTGCCGTCTTACAAAAGCTGGCATTGGTTCTTCTGTTCGTAGATGTCCTCCATCTTTCAGCTTCATGCTTGTTTATGTCTATGACCATTAAATTAAAGTGTTATTAATATGACTGAAGAGGGCCAGAATTTGTCACAGCACTAAAAAGAGCACCTACAATCACTCTGTGCTGTCTTTGCTGAGTCTGTGTTTTCTTTTTATTCAGCTACATCCTCCCCACTCATGCTGACACCAAGGTGAAAATGTATTGTGCATTTCTCATTTTCTATCAAGTACTTTTTTAAACTAGGAAATAAATTGCAGGGCTCTGTGTAAAGAGAACATATTAATTCAGCTGTTGCTTAATTGCATCTGGGGTTTAGGCAAAACCTCTTGTTCAATTTGCTTGTACAATTCCCTGCAAAGCCCTCAGCCTGATCCTAATTTACAAACCCAGCAGTTTTTTTTTCTTTAAAGACACTGGATTTTTGTTGGGATTAATAGAAAATGAAAGAGGTAGCTTTGACTCTATTTTCCTGTCTCACACTTAGAGTTCCTCTTTGTGCTACCTAAACTTTATAAAGCATGAGTCAGAAGTTTAAATACCCTCATAATAACCATAAGTAATTTGAGTATTTTAATATATTTTTTGAATGGTTCTATGTAGGCAGTTGCTAAATTAAGTCTATTTTACGGCTTTTTACTTGGACACAATAACAGGACATTTATCCCGAACACAAAATGACAAATGATTTAAAAATGAGTAAAGGGGGCTAACAATAAGTTTACATGATAGACTTCCCATTGCAAAATCTCATCCATGTTAAAAATTTGTAAATTAAGCATGGAATCATAGTCTATACCAGAAAAAGCACCAATTTAAATCTACTCCACTGATTCTGTCAGGAAGATTGGCCAAATATTATGCAAGATGCTCATTGAAGGCAAGGAGCATTAAAATTGAACTTTCTATGAGGTATTTATCTAAATATTACCAGGGGTGAATGTATACATGTATCTGAATAATTGCATAATTATGACCTTGTTTGATTTAGGAAGATCTACAAATAAAAATCATGTATCCTAATTTCAAGTAAAGATCACGTAAAGAAACCCCCAAAAAAATCCCCCAGTTGTTGTTGATAATAATTATATGCTGTGTAATCATTTATGTTAAACTTAACCCTAGCTTCACTTTAAACTCGACCCCTGACATAATTGGTCTGCTTAAAACACAAACACGTAAACACGCACATTCACCTGGAGGATGTTTGATGTGACATAACAGGTTTTATTAATTACATTGTATCACCACAGTTTTCCACCTTCAGAAAAAAGGTCACATGATCATCATCATCATCATCATCATCATCATCATCATCATCATCATCATCATCATCATCATCTTCACCATCATGAATAAATACTATATTTTTATTTCCATCACTCAACTATACTGTGTCCAGTATAGTCTCTCTGGTGTGTAGGGGTGCGTGGGCGTGTGTGTGTGTGTGTGTGGGAGGGAGGGAGGGAGCACTAATTACCCATTTGCAAAAACAAATACAAGTAGTTTGAATTAGCGGTCTCTAAGTAGAATTGACGTCAGTGTTTTGATAGTTACATTCCTCCATTTTCGTATCTTTGTGGACTCAGCAAAACATTTTAAGTGCAGAAGAAAAAGAAAAAGAGACTATTTTTAAATCACAGGTTAGATCTTCCCCTTTCTCTCCAAAAAAAAAAGCTGTTTTATGCATTACATTCTTCTAGGTACGCCAGAGCATCCAAGCACAAAAGTAATCTGAGAGATGACCTTTGTGATATTTCAGCTCGATTAAATCAAAGTCTGATGTCACGGTTGTGTGAGAAAGAGAGTGGGGTGTGGGAGCATTAAATGTGATGTGGATCATAACATTTCTAAAGTTGTGAAGTATATATATTGTATTTAAAATGCACCCCCGAGTCACAGAGTCTGGCCAAAACTACATTGACGTAAGGCAACGGGGCAGGAAAGATTTCTCAACTGTTGTTGATATGCTAGTGTGAAACCCAGGTTTTGATAAATCGAGGCAAAAAGAAGGCAAATTTGAGTTTTTATAAAAAAAGAGAACGACTGATTCTATTAATCACAGCTGCCATAAAAACAACCACATTTCCATAAGATGGTTTGCAGTTATTGATCATGAAATTGGGATACAGCAACAATAAATCAATTTCTACTTCCTGTGTTGAGTCTTATGACATTTGAGCTTGGATTTAGTCTGAATGCTGCAAATCAGCCAGCTTTTTACACACACGCACACCCACACTCACCGAAACTGAATAATCAAAAGCCGTTCAGCTTCCCTGGGGCCACTGAATGTCATTTTTTGTCTTGGCTGAGCCTCACCTACCCAACTAGCACCCCCTTGATTCAAACATGAAAGAGTAAAATAGTTCAGTCTAAATACTGGCAAAGTCTGGGACACACCAGCTAACAATGCTTATTTCTTCCAGCAGCTTATTCACATTTTTACATAAATTCTTGTTCATTCCTCTTGCTGTTATTTTACAAAAAAAAAGAAAGAAAGAAAAAGGACAAAAGTAGCACTTCTAAGGACCGGAGGTTAAGACTATCACATACAGTATAGGCAGCATAGAGGAGGAAAAATTGGTTGAATAATCTATCATACAGTAGGTCACTTGATAGAGAGAGAGAGAGAGAGTGTAGAGAAGTCTGTGATTGTCAGTCCCTTCTGTCTGAGGTTTCCATTCCCACAGCAGATGTTGTTTTTACTTTTTCTGTTTTTTTTTTTTCTGATCAGAGGCATTGATGCAAAGACTGCCGATCTGTGCAGACCAATCTCCTCCATCTCTCGCTGTCAAAACATCACCCCTGTCCAACGTCACGCAGTTCATTATTATTTAAAAAAAGGGGAGAAACAAACACAGCAGGTAAGTGCAGAAACAGTGCTGGGAGCTGGGGAGCTGCTTCAGTGTACGCTACTCTTTTGACATCAGAAGTGTCCGTACGCACTGTATTTATTTTTCACAGTTTTTTCCAGCTTACACACCCTGCCCTCTGTTATTGCACAGAGATATTGTGTGTCGGGTTTTGTTTTGAGTGTGGTTGGTGTGCTGCAGCAGGGACAGATTTTTCTTTTCTTTTTTAACCCTGTTAGCATGCGCTGCCAATGCTGCAGCCATTAACCCTTGCAGTTATTCTGACAGGTGAGAATAATTTTGGCAAAATGTCAAACTCAATCGACATATGTGACAGAGTGGTGAGATATCCATCCCTGCTGCAGTGAACAGTGTCCATGAGGACAGGCTGGGTTGTTATCAAGAAGGAACGGGATGTAAAAATACCCACACACTCAAGATTATCTTACACATTCGTGTAAACATAATCATTAAATTCAAATTCAGTTTGCAGTTGCAAAAAAGGCAACCCTAAAAATAGAAAGAAATGTACAAAAAGGTTTACAAGTTTATGAATTAGATAACAGGAAATCAAATCCACAAACATCAATACCATCAAGTGCTGCAGTTAAATAACAAATAAAGACCTATTATTCCAAATGAAATCTCTACATCAAACCAAAATGACCGTAAGTGAAATCGCATTGGTAATGACTTTTAAATATGCCTGTAAAGAGTAAAATATGCACAAGTAAAATGCAAAAGCAAATGTTACATGTGTTTTCTTGCATGCATGTGAGGTGTATTTACAGTATGTCTGTAAGCCAGAGCAGAGCTGTAGGTGGAGTGAAGTGGTTCTGTTATCACAGGATGTGTGATAGATGGTTAAAGATTATTCTCAGAGTTTGTTAGTACATATGTATGAGGTGTGAGGCAGCAGGGTTTCTGCAAGTATCAGTAAGGTTATGTCAAGACCTTTCAGTAGTCTTTTCAAGTCAAATATGATTTAAAATTAAGATGCATGTATATGAAAAACAACCCAACTTATATTGAATGTACGTTAGAATGTAAACAAACTTTTAAATGTCAGTGTGCCTGAAGCTTGTTTGATGTTTCACTGGATCTTAACCCAGCTGATCCAAACATACTCATCCACTAGTAAAGTAGGCGGGAGCGTCTGGTACTTTCCTGGATTGGTTCAGATGTTACTCACCAGAATGTGACGACTTTGGTTCATTTGCTAATTCTAAATCTGCAATCAAAGATCACAAGTGGACAAGTGGAGTTCTTCAAGGCTCAATTGTCAGGCCACTTTTCTTCATCTACATGTACTTCCTGGTTCAGATTGTAAACTAATCAAACATTGTTTTTACCATAATGTTTGCTGATGACACACAGCTTTGTGTCTCACCCTATCACCACATTTCATCAAAAGCTTAAATTCTGTGTGTCCATAATTTTAATGAGTGATAGTCAGAATTGTATCTATGTTAATGCAAATCAGTAAATTGGCTGTCGGTCACAAAAATAAAAGATTAGTGGTCAGCAATTAACTGGAGTATTGGCTAAAGATCACAGAGCATCCAAGAAACTTAAGCATCATTAATGACTCGGATCTAGATTTGAACAAACTGGGTAACTTTAACTGTCACTACTGGTCTCCGCTAAAAAGTCAGTCAGCGGCAGCTCATTAAAAATGAGGCAACAATCCTGACCAACAGAGGAAAATTTAATACATCACACAAGATCACAAATCACTGCACTGGTTCCCAGTTTGTAAAAGAATAGATTTTAAAATCTTATTATAGGTCTCAAAAGTATGGAGATATTTGGGCCTAGATAATTTCTGAGTTACTATTCAAAGTTCATAATTTAGAACCTTTACTGTAAAAAGGTATATCAAGTCATTTCATTATGCCTTAGGTATTTATTGGTTTATTTTTGTTAATTTTCTTTCTTTATTTTCTCTTTCTGCAATGATTTAGTTTTGTATTTCTTTCTGAAATACCAAGTATATAACTGGTGGAAAACAAACAAACAAACAAACAAACAAACAAACAAACAGAAAAATCAGTTGCATCTAATTACCTAATTAGAAAATTATAAGTCCAAAGGTAAATTTCACAAGCATGAAACTCCTGCAGGTTTAGGAGGAAGGCTGAATGTCTGAGGACAAATTCCTTGCCATAGGGCTTATTGCTGTCCTACATTATAGGGTTTGAAGTTTTATTATGGCATAATAACACAGTCTAGACAACCAATCACAGTGCAAAGACATTACACATTTCCACATGATAAAAGAAGTTGATGAAAGTTAAGGAAGCCATAAATGAATGAAGGTTTACATTTAAGACAGAAAAGGGTTTAGTTTAAGACCTGTGGAAAATCTGACCTCATTAAAGAAATTTTAGGACTAATACATTTAAGTCTTTATAACTTTTTAAGACCCTGCGGAAACCCTGGCCTGCATTTAAGTGTGTGGTTGTGTGTACTGTCTGTGGTTGAAGGCAGCTGTAGGAATGTGAAGGGAGCGTAAAGTTGAAGTTGTGGCTTACAGAACATCTGCTGGCCATAGTAATGATGGATGCTCACACTTCTTTTTTTCCCAGAGGAGATTCTCACTTCTCTCCCTCCTTCATCCTGCCAAGTCTGTCTCCAGTCCCTTTCTTTTTACTTCCCTGCTTCCCCTCTGCAGTCCGCTCAATTGCTTTCCAGGACGCATTAATACATCTGCCCGTATTCCTACGCGTCGCCGCCCCTAAATCCGGCGAGGCTAACTGTTTTCTTCTCCTTCACCTTTCCATCCCTCCATCCCTTCTTCTCGGCCATAAAACAATAAGTCTTGAATGTCTGTGAGGAGACTGTGCTAATGGAGCCCATTAGCTGTAATGAAATATACATTACACCATTACAGGGGACGGGGCCTGGCTAAAGCACTGCACCGCTCAAATAATAAAACATGTACAATTCAATTTCCTTCTCGGCCCGTTTTGAGTGTCTTTCAGTGAGTGGGGGTGGGTGTGTGGGGATGCAGGGATGACGGGATGAGGTCTACGATAGATATGTGTGGGTGTGCTCTTGTGCGCATCCCCTCTTACGCAGATGTGGTTTTCAAGAATATCTGAGTGCTGAGAGCTTTGAAGATTTAATAGGGGTTGACCAGATGAACCACACCTTCTACAGTGCAGTCACCCACACATTTGACCATGGTCTGACCACTCGATACCCAAACTCCCTCAACAGCCTTTACGCTCCCCAACCCTCCACCCACCAACCCCCAATTTCCCCCAGCACTGTGATTTTGCGATTGTCGGACAGCTGCGGACAAATGAATCAATTGACCTCCGACACAAACGCTTGACATCACAAGTGAGCATCTGTCGCTTCGGAGGTTTGGGTGGAGTAGTTATCGTATTACTCTGCTCTGTATGACTTTGCATCTCAGACCTGAGGAAAGTAAAATGTAACAGATAACAGTTGTAAAATGCAAACCCATGTAAGTGCGTACCTCAGCATGATGTCTGAAATCTCTTTTCACCACAGTAGTCGGTTGCAGCTGTGTTGTTACCGATTGTTTTGTGCATCAGCAATATTGGCCAACCAGAAATGATCTCCTCAACGCACCTCTTAATTTCATCTGACAGGCAGGGAAGGAGATTGTGTTTACTTTTCTTTCCCTTTCTGGCCATTGTTGTGTCACGCTCAATTTCCCACATGCATACTGATGTCGCGATTGTTGCGTTTGTAGTCCTGCTGGTTGACTGCTGACTGTAATCCTCATTTCAGAGAGGGAGACGGAAAAAAAGACAGACAGGGGCAAAAGAGGATAACACAGTGTCTTAACGGCACGGCATCTCACAGAGCCGTTTCTCCGGAAGTGTCCCATCAGTCTCATATTTACAAGCAAAATGGTCGGAGCTTCCAGAAATTCCTCCTCCTTCTCTTGCTGCTCCGTCTTGAGTTTCCCAGATGTTCAAACATGGCCTGTTGTCTTACAGGCAGCAAAGGGATAAGTCGATTAATTTCAAGTTTTATTCATCAGTTTGTTTCTTTGTTATTTTATCAGTTAAGCCCCAGTGAGTTTAAAGCATCTGCGAAGAAGTGAGAAGCTTGAAAGTTAAATCCCTCCTGATAAAAGTCTCCTTGGTGAAGAAGCAGAACCTGGACACAGGTGAAGAAGTTGCCCGACCGGTGGAATAGAGGTGATGAAGGGATGAGTTGAAGGAATATTTTTTGATTGCCATAAAATGAGCTTCACATCCTGTACAATTACACATTCTGCATACGCATACACACCTACACGCACACGCACTTGCATGAGCATCAAACACTTCAGTCGGAAGTGTCCCAATGCCCACTTTGACTCACATACACATGCATGCAAACTTTAAATGCACATACACATTTAAATATATTCCCACACAGTTTGCACACACACTGCGTTTCATCCTCCTCTTGTTCAGCCCAGTATATCCAGATAAACAGGTGAGGCCTTGGCCAGATTAAGGAGCAGACCATGGATTTCTTTAATGTTGAGTCTCATGTGTGGTTCTCTTTGCCAGCAGCCCAGCATCAGGTCATATACCTCTTTGGGGCAGGTTCTGGGACGCTGCAATACCCGACCTTGAGTTATACACTCGATCACCTGCAGAGGAGAAACAAAAGAAGATCCAGAAACAGAGACGTTACCTTCAGCACAAGTTGAGTGGTTCATTTTTAGTATTTAAATCTTATGCCTATACAAACTTAAGTTCTCTTTCCCTTTTTGTCAGTTTTATAATCGAAATGCAAAACAATCTGCCAGCCTGTAAATATTTTCCCTAACCTATTCAGACCTGTGAAAGGTTTAAATTAAAGGTTCAACTCTTTGGACACAGAAAACATCTCCTCCAATCTGAAGACAAACTTCACCAATTTCCATCTGTGCAAAGTTCACTGAACAAAATAACTCTCTAAAGTTGTCACCTTGTCACAGGTGCATATAGTAGAAAAATGTTATACTGAATACATAATTCACTAAACTCTTAGCATAATGCAGAGGAGTAGCCATCAAAATGCAAACTTGATGCTATTTCCCAAAAGCAAAGTCTGCGTTTCAAACATACATTTGCATTAACTTCATTGGCACCTAATTTACTGCTTCAGCAACAATTGCTGAGACACACACCAGAGTGTTAAGTTGAATAAAGGAATAGATTTCTGAGAGAAGACTAAAGTTCTCCTCACCACAGAAACTTATTTTTGTTTGCCATTCATAAAAGATCTGTATTTTTGTTATTCTATGAAATAACTAAGCTTGTTTTTATTTCCTCCAGCATTAAATGCGCTCTGTTCTTCTCATGCAGTGGATGTTACTTAATGGCTTTCATTAGACCATTAGAATCAGCTGCGTCTCGCAAATTGCTAGATATAAAAGATCTAATCTGTTTTAAAGTTATCATTTTGGTGAGCAATCAGCCACAGAGTCCTCCCTCCTTCTGTGATTGGTATCAGATTAGATGAGGAGAAAAGTATTTGATACGTAATTGAGGAGCAGAACTCTATCTGATATGTAAAAGATATCTGAGTGTCAGACTGAGGTCAGAGGTGTTGACCTTTAAAACTGCAGAGACTTTCTGGTTCATCACAGTAAAAGGAGACTGCAGTCTGGGGTGAAGGTTAATTCTTGGATGTAACTGGAGCTGAGAGCACCATTGTCTTAATGTTAGGTTACAATTTAGGTGAAGGCTTAAAAGTTCTAACACATATTATTTTTATTAAATCAAGTTTTAATCCAGTGGGATTCTCATTTTTGTTTTTAGTTCACCTGTAACAGTTCAGCTGCAGCTGTGTCCTCCCTCAAAGTCTCAGTTTTACTACCTTGAAACATAAACATGTTGCACTGAACTGAAGAAACTTTTTATATGACTTTTTATAACACCTTGAGATGATATTTGTGGTGAATCGGGGTTATATACATTAACTAAATTGATTTTAATTTTCAGTTGGATTATGCAGTAGATTGTGGTCAATTGAGAGGAAAGAGCAGAGCAACAAAGGAAGGTAGTTCTGTCTAACAATGGTTTTCTTTAGGTGTTATTTGTCGTAGTGACAGTTTGAAGAACTTCAAAGTGATGTGGCTTACATTTGTAAAACATGAAAGGAGACACAGGCTCACATATTCATGAAATCATACCTATGAGACACTTCCCCACAAAACTAATAAAATATTTAGATGTACTTCTACAGAGGGGCTGTTTCATCACACCTTATGGCTACAACATCTCGGTCGTCATCACTTATTAAGATGATAGCGCCCCTCAAGAAAAATTTACATATCTTTTATCTATACTGACATTGTGTGGAACCTTCTGTTATCTTTAAAGGTTTCATGTCGGAGCACATTATATTCTCACTTTAGATATGCATCTAAAAATGCGTTTAGAACTTGATATGAAGGAGTCAAATAGACAGAAAAATAAGTGTCTGATTCTTACCTCATTATTGGAGAGCTGGTACCAAGGCTGCTTCCCATAGGTGAAGATCTCCCAAAGAACGACTCCTAGACTCCAAACATCGCTTTCTGTGGTGAACTTCCTGTACATGATGCTTTCAGGGGGCATCCAACGGATTGGCAACATGGTATGACCTCCGACCTTTAGAAAGCACATACACACAAAGAAAACAAAGTCATTTGAAGATGCATTGAACAGACGAGAATACGACTTATATAACTAGTTTAGTCTTAAACGTGTAAGCCGCTAATATATGAGAGTCCTTTATTGTTTTCAAAGCAAAAAGCAATTATAAAACACAAAGAGTGTTTGGAGTCACGTCTTTGAGTCAGATGTCATGTGGATGAATGTGTATTGAATTGCAGTACATGACTACCTATTGTTGTAAACAGAGAAAAGATTATTTCCTTAGCAATAAAGAGACATTTTTAAAGAAAATGTGTTGAATTGCTGTGTGACTGTTTATTGGCAATATAGAACAGGATGGAGTGAGACTTGTGTTCTCCAAGAAGAGAAAGAAAGTGGAGAAAGCAAGAGTGATTTGTGATAGCAAACAGGTGCAGAGAGTGGATTTCACCTCTCTGTTGGTAATACATGTTAGCGTGGCTTTATGAAAAATCTTGAAACTTGACTTACAAAAGGAAGAAGTCAAAGTTAATGGTTGAGGTCAAAATGCAGGTTAGCAGCCAGATAACAGTGGTGCCTTTATCTGGCTGGCTCTTATTTTTCCGTCAAGTAAATATGTTGTTTTATGATGGTTTTGAATTTTTATGTATTCACTGTCAGCATAAAAAGTACCTTGATGAGGGATGATTGTGTTTAAGAAATAGATTAGCTGTCAGTCTCTCCCCAGTCTTTTCTTTGCAGTGTCTGAGCTCAATAAATGACAGACTGTGTATCCATATTTCAACCACCATTCCAGTCTCCACTTGTGTATCTTCAACACAAACTGAATTTAAGTTCGAACTTGAAATGCTTTTAGTGAGAAAATACCAAGGACAGACATAATGAGTTTGAGTGGCGTGAAAGAGGGTGTTCTTAGAATAATACCAGTAATGGAAAGCTACATTACTTCAACATATTAAACCCTATAAAAAGGACAAACAGTTTAAATGTAGAAAAAAAAATTACTGAAAGGGCTGCAAGCTTCTATAGGAGTGGTAGTCCCCATCTGCCTAAAAGTAATAATGCTGGTCAGAACTGGAGCAGGAATTACACTGTCTGAATGCTGCAAGAATTTAGTTTTTACATTTTATCACAAATGTAAAAGACTAATAGCAAACGTAAAACTTACTTTAAAACTTACTGTGTATCAAATTTTTACATATCTTGAAAACTATTCTATTCTATTCTATTCTATTCTATTCTATTCTATTCTATTCTATTCTATTCTATTCTATTCTATTCTATTATATTATATGCCATCATCCTAAAGCTTTTCACATGTATCACTATCTTGGTATTCTCTCAAATTCAGCACATTTTTAAAGTAGAGCTACAAACAGTTTACTGCTGCCCGAGGCATTTCAGTGACTTACATTTGATAGCTTGGTGAAACAGATTGCATCACTCCTGTGACTGTAGCAAGCCAAACCAGCTGAGAACTCACTGCTTTGTCTGGTGTTTCTCCAAACAAAGAGAGCATTCACACTTAAGTGTATTTGCTGGTAATCTCCTCAGGAGGGGACAGACATTTAGCCAGTAATTATAATTAGTGGGTAAATGTGAAACATTATTTGCCAATGATAAAATGTGAGAACCAGTATGTGGGAGACAGTAAACAGTCAGCAGCTACGCACTGTAAATTGCTTTAGTAGATTTGCAAGCAGTTATTTAATTATATACTTCAAGTTGTACTCTGGAATAAGAAGATACAGCGGTTGATGAGGAGCAGAAATGACGGGCTCTCTATGAGACAGCCGGTCATTTTATTATGCTCTCATCTGAACTCAGCCGGTCGAGTCTGTAACATTGTCAAATTCATTAGCTGTTTTCATTGTTCATAAAGACTGACAGTTCATTTCTACTGAGACTTCACACACTGTTGTCAAAGGCATGGGCCAGCTTGGTCTGGCTGTAGATCATAATTGTTTACTGCTCAACTAAAGATAAAAGGTATGTCAATGGCTACATTGTATGGACGAACTCACATGTTTCTGTTTAATGGTATAATTCATCTGCAAAAAAACAATCACTTCCTCCATCTCTTCCACTTCCTTTCAGGTTGGAAAATACTCTACATAACCATTTATAGATGTCTGTGTTGCTGTATGATGTAAAAAAAAAAAAAATAATAAAAAAACCATTCAAACACAGTCCTTCCATCAGATAGGCAAATGTTTTACATCCCTTTTAGAGCACTAAATGCACTTTTCTTCTATCCGAATCAAGCTCAAACAGGGAGAAGAAAAGTCATGTAACCAGGAAGAAGTCAAACATGTTTTAACGCCTGATGTTTGACAGAGATACCCCAAAGCCCAACAAGCTATCTAGCGTCACAAACACATTATTCGCTCTACTGATTGTGATCTGCATGACTGAGAGTTAATCTGCCCTGAGTTTCAACAGATTTAAGAAGGATTCATGTCAGCCTGTTCAACATGATTCAGAGGAAAAGGGCAAGAATAGTGAAAAAAACAGATGGGAAATAAGGACAAGATAGAAAGGTCTTAAATATTTTCAAATGGTTTATCAGCTCAACTAAATCTTCACCCCAAACTGCAGAACTGAAATGCAGCAATCTTTTAAAAAATTATCATCAAAGGTACAATGGGGTTGACTTTGGTATAAAAACTGTTAATTCTTGTTTGCACACAATCAAAATTTTTAGCATGATCATTAAACATTTATGTAGGTCTTTTAGTTCTGTCTTATTGATAATTCAGTCAAATGGTCTTAAAAAAGATAAAACTGGATTTTTAATTACAAGATTAATTCTTACCTGATATTACCCACAAATTCAAATTGATAAATACTGTACCCCATATTTAAACTTTCTGAGAGAGGATCAACGTTTCTTTTGTTTAAAACAGGCATCGCTATTTACATATCTGTTTGCAACACTTAAGATGGAAAGTTGCAAAAAAAGTTTGCTCTGGTACATAAAAACATGCTATGTGAGTTTCATCCTGAGGACAAGAGGATTTTGAGGAATGTCACGTTCTGTCAGGTCTTTGAATAATGTGTCAACTGCTGTTTTGAATAGTCCATGTCTATTGGGATCAAAGTTGTGGAATTTAGTGTAGTCACGTTTATTTATTTCCATATTTAGGGATCAAAGAACCATCTCGAAGTAAAATATCATTCCTCTAGGGGTAACGGAAAATTTTTTAACAAGTCTAAAGAATGTGATACACAAGATTCAATGTCAAATGAATCTTGGAGATACCTCAGCAATGATTTATTATGACATCATTTTTTCCATAAACAACTAAGATGAACAATAAGTTTAGTACAGGCGTTTTCAGTCGTTGTCCAACTTCTGCAATGAAATTTCAGCAATTATAGTGACTGAAATACTAATTTTCCAATAAAGCAGCAGTGGCTAAATATGGTCACTATTGCTATTTTTGAAATTCTTTTGTAGGAAAGCTAAGTACCTTTGACCTTTTTTCTCCTCCTCAGTGCTTTGTGCTAATGTTCTCCCTCACTGAAGCTCTCCTCTTCTTTCACTCGTTTCTCCAAACATGAATCTACCAACAGAACTGCACTTCATTTCCCTGCACAGATAGCACAATACATTTTCTGAAGTTTATGCCTTTTATTAATGGTCTGTCACTCCTCTATTTTAGTGAGTGGGTTATTTAATGCAGTCATAAAATGTGCGCAGTCACATAGATAGCCATCAGGCTCAGTTTTACATGGGAGGAAACATATCTGCCGGCACCTTGACAGTTTTTATACTTCATAACCTGGCCTGGCTCTTTCTGACGGTGATGCTTTACGTTCTCCTCCATATTTGTTTGTTTATATAATAAATAGCTTAGATTATGTGAGCCCTATACATAAAGCATTTTCTTTCTTTAAATGTGAACTGGATAAATTTTCTGTGTCCTACTCAATTTTCGGTTAACAACTTCATGACTAAAAGGACACACACTTGTAGTCCCTTTTCAGTTCACCCAGACTTTTGCAATATCAAAATGAAGGCATTATTATTATTTTCACAGTTAACATCTTCCTCAAATTCAGCTTAAATTTAGAACTACGGACAAAATTAAGGCATTTGAAGTGCTATAAATTCTTCAGTTTCTCTGCAGGTTTACAGTCAGTCCTATTCAGTCCTACTCCAACTGGACAATAATCACAAACAAGCATCAATACTGGTTATGGAGCCGATAAAGAGAAAGTGAAGGTTAAGCTACTGACATGGACTCAAACCTCAACCCAGCACCATAAAATCAAACCAATCTCTATTTTTACATAAAAAGAACAGTCAAATGTACAGACAGAATTATTCCAGCACCTTCTCTAAAGGATGTTGTGTCTCTGGATATTGCTAAGGTACATTTATCAAAAAACTTGTATATATACAAGTATTTTGATAAATATATAGAACAGAGCA
>CAEGAE010030270.1:0-26408 GCA_903067095.1 Girardinus metallicus | reverse complement strand
TATATATATATATATATATATATTAGATTGACTAAAGAAAAAAAAAAGACGTGAATAGTGAGTTAATATTATTTGGACTCATGAAAAATACAACCATTAAAATTATTGCTTTGGTGGCTTTTGTCAAGGTTTGAATTATTTCCAGTTTGGATTTTGTTAAAACAATGTCCTCCATCAATCAGATTCCCATATTCATGCATTGCAGCTGACAGATAAGCTGTGCAGGAGGGAGCTTTGTCATGCAGTATCTGCTTAAGAGCCCAACTGTCTACCAGATCAGAAGAAAAGTATTAAAGCTCTTTCTTTGATGGCAATATCCTGAAAAATGAGCTCATCACCAAATTTACTTTTGATTGATGGAATGAGAAGTGTCTAAAGTTTCACCGTCCACCTGTGCGCTTCCTGTGGAGGTAATGACTGCCATCTGCCCTGCTCCTTTACCTGACATCCATCAGTGACTGTGGAAAATTGCTATAATCCTTATGTTTCATTGGGATGGCACCAAACAAACGTTCCGGCACCCTCTGGTTGGCCAATAGAGATTCAGGATTCCTTGCTGAGTCCCACTTTCATCCAATCATCCACAGTCCAAAACTGCTTCTGCTTGGCACACTGGAACTTTGTTTTCTGCATGTCAGGTGGTAAAGATGACATTTATTGGCATAATTCACATTTTCTTCCATTGATTTTATGCGGTCAGAAACACATGGCAAAAACACAAAATCTTACCTACTCATTTTTGTCTAGTTTCTAGTGCAAATGTCATAGTACACTTAAAATAAGACAAAACTAACTGACACGTAACTTTCCAGCTAGATTTAGGAGCTTGTTTTAATGTCAGTAATTTCTTAATTTTGATGAAAAAGTTCTAGTTCTATTGGCGGATTATTTCACTTATAACATGGGAAAAGTGTCTTGTTATAAGTGAAATAATCAGCCAATGGAATAATTACTTTTCTGTCAATATTAAAGAATTATTTGATTATTTTGTACTGCATTTACAACTGCTTCTGCCTATTGGTCTTTCATTTGTCTTTTGGTGATTTTTCATTTTTGGTTTCTGCTTGTTTTTTGCCCAAAACGCATTAGAAAATGACAATAATAACAACAAAAGCAACTTGCTGCACATCCTCCAAGAACAGGGATATCATTTTCCCAATGTTCTTTTCTTTTAAATGGGAACAAGTGGCACCATTTCTACAAAGACAAAAATAAGATTAGGATTAAGCCGTAATATGGCTATACCTTTTGCTGCGTAAGTATAAAAAAAAAAACAGCAAACTGTGGCATAAGCTCTATGAGCCGTGCGGTTGTGGGGTGCTGGACTGTGTGAGGCGGTGCACCGCTGCACCCTCCTGCACTGCCATCCAGCTGACAGCTCCCAGCCCTGCCGGGGGAGCGAGGACGGGAGGCTGAGAGGAGAAGGAGACATAAATCCTATGTCCTATATAAAAAGAAATACTATCCGTGTCAAGGAAAGGTGGGATGCCCTAAAATGAATGATAACAGACTCATTAAAAATAACGGCCGCCTAAATGATAAATAGCATGTCTGCTGAAAAGAGCTCAGGACAATGGCTTTAACAAATTGAAACTGCAGTGCTCAGCCTTAAGGTGTTATTGCCCCTCTTCCCTTCACCAAAAAAAAGAAAAAGAAAAGGCAATAACAATGTGTCCAGCTTCCCATTATGATTATCATACTCCCTCTTGGATATCAGAGCAGAAGCATTCTGTAGACGTTCGTTGCAATTTTGGAAAAGAGAAAACTGACTGAAAAAAATACTTGCAAATATATTTAACATTACCTGGCATTTGCAAACAAGCATACAGCGGAAGAAGACACAACAAGCACACACAGCTGAAAGGATAAGCCTGGTGCCGAGCTTTAAAACCAATACTTGGTGTCTGACAGGTCTCACATTCCTGCTGATGACGGTAAATTAAGCGCCACCATCCTTCCACGCACTCAAAGCTGCACACGCACATTTCAGGATCATAAAAAAAAACATAGCCGACGTTCGTCGAGTGTAAACATTTACATCTGAATGACCTAAACAGATTCCAGACAGAACAGACAGATCGGCTGGCTTCAGAAGTGACGGGCGTCTGATGTGGAGCGGGCCTGGCGAGGGCCGACGTGTCCGTGGGTGAACGCTCTGCCTGTCTCCTCTGTAAACACCGACATTCCTCTCACACGAGCACATCGTCCGGCAGAAAATCTGTCAAAAATTCAAAGGGCCGCTCGGACCACTGTTATATGACACTGCCAGAATGATGAGTTTTATGTTGCTATGAATTGTGAGAGGTTTGTTTGGAATACATGTAATCAAATTGGGGATGCAGTAACACAGCTGGTAGTTGGGCTTGAGGTCGCTTTTTTTTTTTTTTTTTTACATTTTGTCACATTAGAACCCTTGAACTTCTATGTATTTTAATATGACTTAAGTATTTGAGCGTCTAGCAACTAATGTATAAAAGTGAAGTTGAAGGAAAAGGACTGACAAAAACAGACTTTCAGTGTAAGTAGCGACTGATATTTTTGCAAAGCAGCTCATCCTTTGTCTCTGAAAATTAGCTTTCAGGTTTTGCCCCTGATTCTTAATTGGTATTAGGTCTGGACTTTAAGTCAAAGTCCTTAATGTTGATTAAAAATACTAGTTCCATTGACAAGACATTTCTTTCATTTTATACGTAACATAATCTGCTAGTGGGACATCTATACTTATTCATCGGTATTAAGAATTATTGTATTAAAACAAGCTCCTACATCTTGCTTAAAATGTAGGAGTTAAAACTAGACCAAAAATACTAGCTAAGATTTTGTGCTTTTGCAATTAGATAAAACACTGTGAAAATGTTGAATGGATCTTTAAGTACAAAAAACAAAACATATGAAAAGCTTCATCATTTTAGGGAGCATTGTTCAATCATTTCTAAAAACAGTACGGCACAATGTCAAAAATACATGGCCGTCCACCTAATCCACAGGAGAAGCTCCGGTCCTGGAGGGCCAGTGTTCATCTCTATTGAGACAAACACTGAGCTTTACACTAAGTTTAACTTTTGTCAGAATTACTTAAATTATCTATCCTCCTTAAAGTAGTGGCCATTATTTGGGAGGCAGGGTGCTCCCTGGACAGCTCAACAACAAACAAACGGTCATGATTTTGGACTGTGGGAAGAAGATGGAGTCCCCGGGGAGAACTGATGCACGCACAGGTAGAACATCCAAAGTCCAAGCTGTAGGATTCAAATCCAAAACCTTCTAGTTGCAAACAGCAGAGCTACCAACTGCACTACTTAGTGCACACTTTACCCAACTCCATAGACTGGTTAGGTGACCTCTGAAGGAAACTTAGAAAAAGTTTTGATAAAGTATCTTTTTTTTCATACAGCATTATCCTCTACTTTGTATCAGTCACATAAAATCCCAATGAAATACAGAAAAGTTAATGATCATAATTTAACAGAATGTGAAAAGTTCAATACTTTTTTCAAAACACTGTATGTGGTCACAGAGAACGTGGAAGAAACCTGTTAGATAAATAATCTCTGAGCTTCAGAATGCTCAGGATGACACGTTTCTGTGGTGTTATAATTCCAGTCTCCGTTCTGTCTGTGCCCAGTGGATCCAGTTCTTCTGTCTGTGTGTACTCACCCGCTCCAAGGACACCAACAGGAAACAAAGCTTTGATCCCACTGACAGCTCGTTCCAGTGGTTTCTATATCTGCCCATGAAAAGAAAAAACAATAGAAAAATCAAATAAACTGAATCCAGCATTTTAATGTCAACATTCCTCTTTTTTAATTCTCTTCAAATGCTAAAAGACCTTTACACCTCTCCTGTGGCTCATCTAGATGGCCGAGGTGCCTGTGCTTTCATATTGAACACAACAGTTATTTCCTGACACCTACAAGCAAACCTAATCCAGCCTTCTGGGATTCAACCAGTGTGTTTTCAGACAACAGGAGTGGACTGAGGGGCTCAGACACAAAGAGCAAACAACTGACAAAAACCCAGCTGAAGTAGGTCATCGCCTCTGAGCTCAGAACTACTCTTATGTATTGAAAGTTTTTTTTTTTATCTAATGTTTTCTGATTGCTAAAAAAAAAAGTGTGTCTTCAGTCTTTTTTGATGCTTGTTGATGTGAAAAACACAGTGAAGAGCTCTCAAATGTTGCTTTTTTTCCTTCTGGGTTTTGTCATTTCACGTCCTGACTACGCTGTTTAATTACAACACTGTCATTTAATGTGGTCTCCTAAAACTAAAATTTGGTACTACTGCCTTATTATCGAGAGCTCGTGATGCACTTCAGTGTATCCATTAAAATGTGCTGGCTCTGTTAACGAACAATGACCTCTAGTCTCTGGAGTGACTTGAAAAACAAAACAAAAAAAACAAAACAAAATACAAAAATCTGCTAGCTTGAGTAAAATTGTTGACTTGGAGAAGGCGAGGATGGATGATGATGGTTTCCAGGCGATTTCAGCACTTGTACAGCCTGATTATACATAGCGACGCAGCGATAAGGCTTCATTGAAATTTACAACAGGCAATCTCTACCATATGGAGTCACCAAATGGAGATCACAGACTGGCAAAAGCAATCAGCTTTTTAATTAACAGAATTAACAGTGCGATGTTAAACCATAATGACAGCAATAAAAACAGTTGATGTGACAATCAAAGTGCACCAAAAACATTCATAACCATTATTTTCATTAGTTGGAGGGGGTAAAGACACGGGGTGATATTGGAGAAAGATCTCAGACGCCCCACATTCCCCCCAGTCTTTTGTAATCACACTTGAATTAGCTGCAGAAACGGCCAGACTATAAAACACGGGGGTCAGCAGAGAACACTTGGTTGGGTTTATCTTGGACACTTCATTAGATGTTGGCCCATTCTCCGAGGGAGTGAGTGTTGTCAGAACCAATAAACTGCCCATATTTTCAAAACAATTCTGAGACGAGTCCCGGATCTACCAAGCTGGCCCAACTTGCAGGGATTCATCTCACAAACTGCTGCTGCAGCGTTACAACCCCAGGATCTGATCAGCCGCTGAAAGACTTTGAGAGAGAGTAACTGTTTATTGACCATAAAAAGTTGTGCCCCGTGCACATGGAAGCACAGACGCACACCCACGCGGTCACACGAATACAATCGCAAAATGCCTTCACACACACACACACGCCCACACACCTACACACACACTCTTAGAGATGAACAGTTGCACCGCAGCAAGGGCCGTAGCCCTTGCAGCAGCACACAAAAGAAAGTCAAATTATTAGAAATAATGAAAAGCCATCAATAAGAATTCTGCAGAGACTCATTTCATTCTGTTTTCGACAGCGCTTTTCAGCCCATTATTTTCTGTAAATGTTAACATCGCCAAGCCTGCCTATTGATTCTATTATTTTTGACCTTGCATTAGTGTCGGCTAATCTCGCATGCTATAAAATTTCATTCCATAGTGAAAAATACTCCAAGGCCCTAAGGGTGAGTTATACACAGGTTGCGGCACCCCTGGGATTCATAAGTGCAGATGCGGGTAAACAAACCGTACATTTAATGTTTCTTAGATGAGTGAGCAGCGCTGGGGCTTTCATTTCCTCGTTTTTTTTCCCCCTCCTGCCTTTTCTGTGAGGTGGCTAAAAAGGCATAAGTTAGGGACAGATTCGCTCAAAGATGAATGCATGCATCTTCCGAAATGATACTGTATTTTCTATGCTGCACACAGACCTGAGAAGAATGCTGATCCTCTGAAGCCAAATGGCTTTTTTTCTCTCCGCTCTTATGCATGAGGCATCACTAGAGATTGTCACATTTTTCATATCACATTCTGGAGTGACCGAAACATGACCTGGATTGGAAAACAATGAAGCAGCACCTCCTGCACAAAGATTGTTAGTCAACTGACTCAAATGAAATCATACTTTAGAGCTGCAGATAAAAGCAGTGACTGCTGCGTTTGACAAGAGGAATCCCTCATCTTTTACTTGCATTCTATCAAGTAAACAAACTAAAAGGGCATCTTTACATCATGGAAGGGAGTTTTGGAAGTCCAACACATGTAAGAGTCAGAAAAGACACAAAGAGTCCAATTGTAAGTAGTAAAATATAGATATTTTGTTTAGTTTTACAGTTGCAAGACTTCCAAATTTATTTTAATCTCCTTTCTTTATTGTACTGTATGTCATGTTGTAATCTCCACACCTTTTCTGGAAGTACCCTCATTGACAAAAACAAAGATGTAAGAAGAAAGTTTAAGATGCGTTAACACTTTAACATCTCTTCACGTACGTTGGTATATCTAAAACCCATCTTTTGTGTCTGGATGTGACGAAACGACTGTGAATTTGTGCTGTCACATTATTGAAGCTTCTGTATTACTTTAAATGCACACCTGTTGCATGAAGGTGACACGGTGTGCTACTTTTTGGTATGGTATCACATCTCTTTTTTTGGTTTTTCCACACCAAACAATGGTGTGACCATATTGGGCTTAAACCTCGAGCGGTAAATTGTTTATATGTATAGCACATTTCAACAACAAGGAATGTCAAAGTGTTTTACATCATGAAAACATAAACCATTTTAAACACACATAGTCACAATTGTGAAAATCAGTAACTTCAAGCATTTGGCATGCAGAGTTGAGTGACTCTTCATCACTGCACACAGATCACTTTAAGAGAGCAGTTGAAATCTGATAACATTATCACTACTCAATTTGATTTATTTGTGACTTTATTTATATAACACGTATTTACATAAAATATCACATTAAGGCATTATGCAAAACTTATTGTTAATAATAATAATGTTACACCAATAATTATTACTACAACTACTATACAATTGTTTCTTCTATTGTTACTACTACTAATAATAATACTAGCTAGTATTATAACAATAATAGCTAGTTTTGTGATCTGATGGTTTGTTTGACAGTAAATCAGAGACGCTTCAGTTTCCAGTTTGAAAAAATCAAAGAAAGCTTTGTCACAAGTTTAAGGAAGCTTAAGAAAAAGCAAAATATCTTTTATGTTTCCTACAACCCCAAAATTTCCAACAAGGTTCACAGGTTGCAGACAGTAGCATCTAAGTAAAACTTTATTATTATTTATATAAACAGAAATTATTTTTATAAATTATCATTCAAATGTCCAAACATGACAAAAATGTCACCATCAATGAAAAGTAATAATGAATAATAAATTTCAAGTAGTGCAATTGTGTCTTTCAGGGATTCAAAGACGGTTTGCTTTGATTTATGTTTTTGAATAATTTGGTGAAAGCAAACTCATTTCAGGACATCAATCTCTGAGACCAATCACAGCTCTAACCTCTCCTTTTAATCCCAAATCATTTGATAAACAGTCCATGATCTTCGTTCCTCCTTTTGTATTTTGTTGTTGTTTGTTTTTCTGCTTTCCAGATTAGTCCACAGATGTGTGTTTATCTATTTTTAATGTTCCTCCCACCTAATCACACTTTTCAATTTGGAACTTTGACACGAACACGCTGGAGCACTTTGCTGCAGCTCCAAAATTAGAGCGCCAGAACGGGAGCGGCAGAAGGAGAGGGAGGGAAAGACGCCCGGTGATTTTCCGACTGTGGAAGTCTGTGTTCGGGGTGTCACTTTGGTTAATAATCTCCTACCGATCCTTCAACTTGGGTGCACGTTCAGGACGCTTCTAACCATGAAAACAGCTGGCTTTATGCAGCCCGACTGTCAGAGTCTCCTTTGCTGTCGATGATGGAAATATCAAACCAGTGGGCCGTGAGTGGACGTCTCAATCTGAATCTCTTCAGCGCAGCTACGCCACAGCCGTCCTCTCACTGATAATTCATGCAACATACACTCGCATTAGGAAAACACTGAACCGTTTATGAATAGTTTACACTTCTAAAGTCACATTCAGCTCTAGAGTTTTTCATATAATATAGTACAAATGATCTAATCTTTAGAATTTTCTAACATTGTTTAAATACAAACTAAGGTTTCCTGAAACACATAGCTTCCACCATGTCAATTCTTACTAAGTAGCAACTAAGTGCTGCCAATAAAATTCATTGATTAGCGGATCATCAGCAAATATGAGCACCTCCATAAAAGAAGGACATTTAGCAGTTTGGAAAGAAATCGCCTCTCATCTTAGACTCTAAGTTGTTGAAAGGTTTAGCAATTTTAAGTCAAACATGCTACTGCAAGATAGATTAGTCTTAAGATGGAAAGCAGCTGAGACAGTATTCAATCTTCTCAGGATATCCTGGCAAAGAAAAAAAGCCCTTAAAAGGCTGTGCAATACTTTACCTATATGTGGTCTCTGTTATATTAAATATCAGCACATTGTCATAACAATGCTTCTCCATTATGCTGTTTACAGCTGTTTTTGTATGTTTCTGAGGAGTGAATAACACCATAACGTCATATGAAACTCAAAAAATGTAATTTTGCATTTATACTCCCCTTTTAAAGTTCTTAACAGAACAATTATTAAAAAAAACAAAAAACAGAACAAATCTAGCTTATTTAATGCGATCCTCTTCGCTCTGAAAAGACTACAGCAGCATACCTGATGTTCGCAGAGTTTGATTTGAAATAACTACAAGACTTTTGGAACTTTATCCTTCAGACAGAAGAGACCAAGGCAGATATATCTGGCCATACTGCAATGCACAACTTCACATTTGGAGAAAACAATACACAGCACATCACCACTATATGTCACACCAACTGTCAAGCATGGTAGATGAAGTTTGATGATTGCTTCCATGGCAACTAGACCCTTTGCAGTCATTTTTCCCTTTTAAATAATTACCAAAGAAATGCAACAATGAATCCCAATTTATGGAATTTTTTTGATTTATATTATACCATCATCTGAGATCATCAGCCAAACAGGGTGGACAATAACTTGTAGAATGTACATGGGCATTATTTTAAAAGTCAAAAATCTTCAGCTCCAAAATTTCCACGTTTTTTGAGAAAACTTCTGAGATTAATCACAAAATTTCAGTTTTCTCTAGCAAAATTTTGATTTTTGGACCTCAGAAATGTCCTTGTTTTTTCTAGAAAATTTCTGATATTAATCTGAAAATTTCAGATTTTTTTTTTATGGAAGTGTACTCCTTTTTTTTTTATTTACAATAGCCCTAATACACCGTTGTCCAGACTTTTACTCATCTACAATGCTGTTTTTGGAATTTAGGAGAGGTGAGAAGAAACAGGTCTGTGAACTTCAATGAAATGAAGTGACACTGGAAAGAAGAGTAGACTGAAAACGTCCACAGTGATTGAACTAATAAAGTGAAACAGTAAATAACTACTGTAAAAGCTGGTTCTGCAGGCTAATTAATCATCTTATCAGAGCAGATTGTTTCTATTATTTCCTGATGTGTAGAACTCTAGAAGTGAAAGAGGGTCTAGTTTCTTTTCCCTGAGGAAACTGTCAACATAAAGCTCAGTGATTTGACTTAACTTAGAATAAACAGAGTTTTATCCTTTTTTTAGCCTGGGACTTGATCTCAAAGCACAGCTTTCCAAAGAGCATCAGGTCAAATCATGCATGTCCACGCACATATTTTCTGTTTAGTGACTCCAAGCCTGAATGTTGTGGTGTACGTCTCTCGGAATGGTTCACTATTCAGAGAACAAGCAGTTTGGCCTTGATATCGTCAAGTGAGCACACTATCAGCCTTCTTCAGCTGTTTCTGCTCTATCAAGCACCCATCAGTGGTTTGGCCTGTGAGTGCTCATCCTCTGCATTTGTTTTAATTACCACAGCAAACTAAGACGCAACGTGAAACGAACTGAGAAGCTCAGTCAACATACATGTCTAAACATTTCCATGTCATTCATCAAAATGAAAACAGATCCATATCTGTTTGGAGTTCCTGAGTCTTAGATTTATTAACTACCAGATAGGAGGGAAATTAAAACTGAGCACTGTTGCTCTGAGTGCAGATAGCAGTCGGACGCACAGGAGACCAGAGGGAGGAATGCCATGTTTGTTTTTTCTTCTCCAGACCACCAATATGTGTTTTCAATAGATGCAGAGTGGAGATAGAAATCTCTAAGTCCCCGGGGCTCATCCAAGTCTGACAAAGCACCAAGGACAGACAGCCCTGAGCCCACACAGTGTTACGCCGCTCCTCTCATGGAGACTGCAATAAATAAATGAGCAGATGAGTTTGGTTCTGACAAGTGAGGGACATGGCGCTCCCTGTGCATTTTTGATAGTGATCTAATTCATCTGGCAGGCATGGATGTTGATTAAATCAGAATGTCAGCCACTTGACAAGACAAGACACAAGCCGGTGTGGAAACCTGTTTGAACAGCGTGAGCCGTGCAAGATGGCCAGGGAGATTTGCAGCGCTGCGTGGCCGCTGAACTCGGCACACAACCCTGTTATCATCGCTTCCCATGACATGTCCAGAGAGACAGGCAGATGCACGGGGAGAGAGGGAGACGCAGAGGAGTCGGCCGAGGCCCACGTCTCCTGTTCTCTTTGGGTGACATCAGTCCGTCGACTGTCTGGGTAAACACACGGCTGCGCTCCTCTTCGCTCACATGCGCCTGATGCCTTCATCAAATCTCCCTGACAATCACAGAGCTGGAGGGAAGACATACGTACGTGTTGAAATCATCGTCCCTGTAATTAGGTGGAACAAAGGCTCTCCGAGCAGACTCACTGTATGAGAAGCCTTCAATGGCAAATCAGAGCGAAGAATGCCGAGGGCTGGTCATTCTGTGGCAACATACAATAGGTGTGAGATAAAGGGGCAGTTTCGGAGACAGAAATTGCAGAGGCAGGTTGTTATTTAACTGATGAGTGCCTCTCCAGAATCACTGTTTCTGTGGAAAAGTATTGCCTTCCCCCAAATTCAACACAATAAGGTGCCAAAATATGACAACACACATCGTATAAACACACTGGAGAAGTGATTGTGAGTCATTGTGGCCATGAAACACGAGTGATTCGGTTTTCCTGAGATAAAACCACTGTTTTTCAGTTTCATTTTTTGTTTTTAATATGATTTTCACAAATCCCTCCAAGTGTACATCAGTTCGAATTAATGCAACTTTAATATTTGGACCCTTAGATTTCTTCTGTTTTCTTTCTTTTTTTTCGACATATTTTTCATAGCATCAAACAACTTTTAATATCAGACAAATGTAGTTAAAAATATGCCAGTATTAAATGATTATTGAAATTATTCAGGAAACCCCATTAGTCCCATTTTTGGAAAGCTAGCTTTAACTTCATCAGGTCCACCCAGACTTGTTTACAACGTGGCCTGCAAAATCATTAAACCACTTAAAAAGAACCTGTCAGGCAACTTGAAGCAGGATAAAAGTTCTCAAAAAGCAATGCCCAAAAATCTGTCCATATCCAGGGACATTTAGGAACAACTCAGACAAAGTTATTGTCATCTATCAGTCAAATAGTCAAAACACCAGTTTTAAATCTTTGGAATTACATAGCTTCACAGAGGTAACTGGCTTAAATTTCTCTAAGAGTTGGTCAACAACTTGTCCAAAAAGTCACAAAAGAGCCAGAACAACATCTAAAGCACAACACTTTCAGTTAAGGTCAGAGGTTATGATTAAAATAAAATAAAATAACACAGAATGGATGTCTGACCTAGATCCCCAAGGTCTAGAGAAAGTACTTCATGAACTGACGAGACATCCATCCATTTTCTGTTCAGCCTTGTCCCTTAGTGGGGTCAGGAGGGTTGCGGGCAAAAGGCGGGGTCACCCTGGACAGGTCGCCAGTCTGTCACAGGGCAACACAGAGACAGACAGGACAAATAACCACACACATAGGGAGAATTTAGAGAAACCAATTAACCTGACAGTGGTGTTTTTGGACTGTGGGAGGAAGCAGGAGTACCCAGAGAGAACATGCAAACTCCATGCAGAAAGATCCCAGGCCGGGAATTGAACCCAGAACCTTCTTGCTGCAAGGCAACGGTGCTACCAACTGCGCCACTGTGCAGCCCCAGAAGTAGAACATTTTAACTGAAACTGGTGGTAGTGTGATGATCTAGGCCTGTTGTTTTTGCAGGACCTCACTGATGAAAAAAAAAATATATATTTTCTAGAAGAGTTTGTGACCTTCATCTCATGCTTACTAAGTTTAGAAGCAGGACATAGATCCAAAGCTTAGCAAAAAGTCAACTGCTGAATAGCTAAAAAAAGAGACTTACGGAGTTGTCTGGTAAAAGTCCACACTTCAATCTTTTTTAGATACTTTGAGATTATACTAAGGAGGCCATTCTTGCTCAAAAACCATCAATATGACTCAATTAAAGCAATTCTACAACAAGTAGTGGCTCCAAATTCACTTACAAAGATGTGAAAAACTCACTGGGATGAAAAAGTAAAAACAGAAGAAATCAAGGGACCAAGCACATTTTCAGTGCTGTATCTACCTCAATCCCAAATTTATGATTTAACAAAATGAAACGGAGTAAAGTAGCTCCTGGAGCGGCTCCTCTCCTGCCTCCCCTTCACCTTCCTGCAGCCCCAACGAGGTCAAAGTTGCATGTACAAAGTCACTCTACTAATCTCCTTTGTCACTCATAAAATTTACACAACATTTCCCTCACGGAGGCCTGTCAGTTTGCTGCTGGCAGTGGCTGTCAGAGAACACAGATAATTACTTGCAGGGATCAGGGAAGAACTTGATTATTTATGGAGCTGGATGTCTGAAGACAAAAAAAAAGATATATGCCTTATTGAACATTGGTTCTGGTTAGCAATAATACAAGATTATTATTGATTAAAACTTTTTTTAATATAATAGATATGGGAAAAATTGAAAGTAAAGAAGTAAACCCCCAAAAGCTTTTAAAATGTTCAACAATGTGACAAAACAAAACAAAACAAAAAATCTGTTTCTTCTCTTAAATGTATGAGAAGTGTCTCAGAAGTGCAAATGAGTGAACAGTGAGATACATTACAAATGTATTACTTCCTGTCTGAGTGAGACTTTGTCTCAGTGTGACATGCTGTCTCTGATGGCCGGCCTTGACGTGACACGGTGCCACACACACATCATGCATTTATCCGAGTGAGCCCGGTCCAATGACTGAGCAGTCAGAGCATTTGTGGTAGTTTTTGATCACTTCCTTGTAATCTTCTCTGCTGTTTGTGTGTGATTCTCTCCCATGAAAGGAACATAAATTGTAGGAAGCTTTGAGGGAAACGAGGGAAAAACAAGCTCCTCTTCAAGACAAAATAATGATCAAGTTACAGCAACTACTGCTTTTGATTCACCACACCCTGTGATCTTGATTAGCTCTTCATGTTCTCCAAAAACAAGAAAAGTAAACACGAGGCAATACTAATGTGTAACATTTGAATTTCTCCTCTGAATACATTTGTAAAACCATTTCTTAATAAGCATCAATTGAGTTCCCTCAACTAAAATTGATAGCCATAGCTTATATGTACATTAAGTAGCACTGAAAAGATAAATTACTGCTTTTATCCAATTCATACTGGATAACTCATTTTATTTCTGTTAATTGTGATAGTTATGGTATATAGCTGAACAAAACCCAGTAGTTTGAGTAATACATGAGACCAATTAAAGATTTAATAAATCAGAAATGTTGGCCTACTGAAAAGTATATTCATTTAGTTTACTGTATATGTACCCAGTACTTAATTGCCTATTTACAATTTTGTTTTCACATAGCAGTTATGAAATATTCAAAAGAAAAGTTTGGAAAGCTGGAATAACTAGGTGCAATGCTTCTTAACTCACTACTGGCTGTTTCAAAAGTCAATCATTTTCGACTTTTGAAACTCAGAAATTTCAATGCATTTTTCTCTAAAATTTTGTTGTTTTTTCTAGAAAATGTCTGAGATTAATCCGAACATTTCAGACATTTTCTCTAGCAAATTCTCAACTTCTCAAGCTCAGAAATGTCCTGTTTTTTTTTTTTTTTTGTGGAAATTTCTTTGACTAATCTCAAACTTTCTGTGTTTTGTGGCAGAAATTTACTCTTGTTTTTATTTCTATATACAATGTCTCTATTACAGTAGACCAACATAAAGCACAGGATTTCAGCTGCTTGAATTATTAGACGTATGAGGAGCTCAATTGTGTGAGTGACCACTATTAAACTTGTTTCATTTTGTAATCATGACTCTTAAGACATGTGCGTAGTTGAATCTTATACGGTACTTAAATGCCAGTATAATAAAAGATGGCGACTCCATGTGCAAATCAATTTGATATGTACAGAGAGTGAAAAGTGCACATCACATATTACGAGTCAGGATCAAGCTGAGGGCAGGTGTCTCTCCTCTCAGAATTACAAGGGGAGTTTGCAGACAGATATGAATTTACAATTAGTCTCATCCTGGCAACTTCTTAAGGTTTGTGACAGTGTCTGGGGTTTCTGTAAAGGCCATGTGTGTGAAGCCATGAATTTCTTGCGACAGGCTATGATACCAGAGAGGCTATATTTAGGAAGGATAACTAGTACTGCACGGTATAATCTGACATTTGTACCACAAGGGAGTCATACTGCATTGCTCACAAATGACAGTGTCACTGTTGGTTTGTGTCCCCGGTGGAATAGGTTAAAGAGAACAAAACATGTTTTTGCAGTGGAGTGCCGTGCTGCAAGACAGATCTAATAAAACTGTATTTGATTGTGGGGGTATGATCTGACTGGGGCTGTCACTGGTGAGTGAGCCCCCTGAGCTGCGGAGACAGCGGCAGCCTGCTTGAAAAGGAACAAAGAGTCCCTGGGAGCGGTCTCAGTAGACTCAGAAACAGGAGTCTGTGTGACTGGCCTGCTTTTGATGGCTGACTTCAGCTTCCCCTCCACTTCCCCGGCCTGGTAACCAAGGACAAAGAGAACAAGCAAGGTCCTTTGTTATTCCACCGATAGCTGTAAACTTTCTAAAACCGTAAGATTAAGCACATAACTTCGCTTTGTGTCAGTTACTTGTAAATATATTAACTCTGCACCTGTCATGTTTGCATCAATCTGCAGCAACCTTTTCTATCTGCTCCTCCCCATATGCTGCCGTGGTTCAAATTATAACGTCAACCAGCATATTTGAGCACCTGTCAAATCCCTTTAAAGAAAACAAGCATGATGCAATCCTGTTCAACCAGGCAGTTCATTACCGAGAGTCAAACACTCGTCCTTTCTGCCGTTAGCTGCTGCTGCTGCTGTCCTCCCTGCGGACGCAGAGAAACCACTTAGGTCCACATTCACCAAGGTGATCAAACCTGCGTCAGCCTACACCTGCCAGCCCCTCTCGGGAGGAACCAGGACAGGCAGCACAACAAAAGCTGCGGCGGCGGCGACACACTTAGGGGAGCTCAGCTAACGGCGTCCTCCATCACCACATCTCGGGCGTCATCTAAGGATAGTGGGCGTTTGGGGAGGAAAATGCCGGAGTTTGTTAAGAAGGGATTCTGCAGAGGCAGAGAGGTTTGTGGGGAACTACTCCAGACACTTTACTATATGAAAAATTTTACAGCTACAGTGCTCTACAAAGGTATTCATACCCCTTGAATGTTTTCACATTTTGTTGACACACAGCTGCCACCTTTAATGTGTTTTAGTGAAATTTTATGGGATATAAAATAATGATTTAAAAGGTGTACTGTTTTTCTTCTTGTATTCAGCCCTCTTTATGATGATACCCCTAAATAAAATCCAATGCAAATCATTAACATCAAACATTAGTAAAGACCAAAGAACACAACAGACAGGTCAAGGAGGAGTTCAATACATTTGTTAAACAATTACCCCAATTAATCACTTCTTTTTTATATAAAACATTTGTATTCACGTGTTTGTGGTATTCCCCTAATTTTGAAGCACAGCAAGATCCGTAAACAACAGTGATGGCTAACAAAGTTACTTCTAGGGGTTAATTTTTGTTACAAAAAATCAATCTGATGGGATGTTGGGTGTTCAAATTGTGCTAAAAGGAGTTAGCCTATCACTGAAGCTATTTAAGCCTTTATGACATTACAATGCTAAATATGTAGCAGCAGCACAGGACTTTTCTGTCTAATTGTTCAATAACGTAACAGAAAAAATGCATCCATATACCCACTTGTTGCCAGAGCTCGTCTAGACATGGATCATGTTGAAAATGTACAACAAAATGTCTGTTTCTAGATCCTCTTTATCAATTCTGAGTCTGAGCTGTTTTGCAAAGAACATTGGTCGAGGTCTCCAGATGTGCAGAAAATATAAACATACCCCAAAAGACTTGCAGCTGTCATTAAGTAGAGATGATGGTTCTATTAAATGTACAACGAGGCTGAACGCAAACAACAGTTCCCAGATTCTTTGTAACAAAAAAACGTGTCTAATTTTCCTTCAACTTAGTTGTGCACCACATTGTATTGGTGTTATTAGTGAAACTCCAACTAAATACTAAATATAAAAAACATTAAGGAATATGAAGAGTTTTGGATGTGTTTTATTTCTTAAAATGTATTGATCCAAACTAATCTAATGAAAATAGAAACTTACAGAAACAAATACAAGTAAAACCATGTGAACAGAAGCAGCAGAATATCTCACTGGCTGCAAATTTGGACATCAGCAGTGTGCAGGATGTTTTTCTTTTTTTCAATGATATGTTTGAATTATTTCTTATGGGTGTGCATAATGGCAATATAAATCTTTCTGGGTGTGCAATTACAAAGACTGGCATGGTCTATTCCCCGCTGGGTGATCGCCTGCGAACAATGACATATTACCGGCTAGCCAGCAGTGGTCATTAAGAACTGATATGGGATTTATGGCCAGTCTTTAAACATGAGATGGCATTAAAGAGATTTGAATACAGTCAAAATGGCACAAAGGATCCTGCCTGAGCAAGATGGAGCTAATGAAGTGTGGTTGGAAAGCACAGGGACATAAAGTTATTTTGGGCAAAGCCAATTTCTCATCAAGCAAAATGAGTCTGATTTTAATCACAGGGCGTCAGAGCCCATAACAAGCTTACAGTGTTGTTTTTCTTTTCTATTCTATAGCCATAATGAGCAAGGTTTATAATTAATCCACTATCTATATATCTTAACACTGAAATGCATTTTTGCAAAGCAGACAAAAAGAAAACAAAAAAAACCCCTCAATGTCTACACGGCGAAAACAGCTCAAAATGATCCCAACCTTGCCAAAATACTCAGCGTTTCTGCGTGACGACTGAGCTTGCTTCATAAGCATTGTACTAATTTCCAAGTCGCAATTAGGAGTCTTACATTCCACTCGATACCTGCTGAGTGAGTTTAAGGAGCTTAAACATCAGATGTGTTTCATTTGAAAGAGAGAAATAAAGACTTTGCCTCATCATATTAGTGCCAGCCCTTAAAGTGACTGTTTATCATGAGGTAGTGCTCAAGGTTTTAATGAGCTCCCTGCCTGTTCTAGTATAATTCCAATTAGTCCCTCCGTCTCATATAATGGCATGATTACCTTGTGAAGCCTCCATTGTTTTCCGAACAAGCCTTGAAAGGAACCCTGACTATTTTAATCTGTTTCCCAGTGGCAGCACACCTGCCAGGCTGGCTACACCTCCTGCAGAATGATCACAGGTATTGGTTCATTAATACAGAGAATGGCAGTATACGGATCCCCCTGCATGGTCACACCTAGTGGAGAGATAGAAAAAAGGAAGAAAAAAAAAACATATTGTTATCATCTGGTTTTGACTGCAAATTTTTTTTTAAGTGAGAAAACTCACACCATCCAAAATTTTATCTGAAAAAGAACAGGAGGTGGTTTCAGGACAGAGATTTGGTAAAAACACAGTACTGCTCCTTGTTTGTTTGGAATAAATAAAGTAAAATTCAGCATCATCTGACTTTCACTTTTTACTGCACTCTCTCTGCAGGCTTAAGGCCATCTGAGGAGTTAGATGCAGAAGGTTGGGCACAAAGGTCAGCCCATTCTACTTTAGAGAAATGTTTGAATTTAGCCACATTGGATGGTTTCTGAGCATAACTTGCCTGTTTAAGTTAATGCACAGAATCTCAACTGGATTTAAGTCCAAACTTTGTCTGAGACACTACAAAACCTACATTTTGTTTTCTTTTTTTGTGCATTGGAGCATCGATCTGCTCCATAGCTTGAAAGATCTGTAGACCAAACACTGATGGCCTGATATTTTCAGTTACATTTATGAAAAGGTTCTTAACAATGACAACACACCAACACCTTCATACTACCACATCAATATGATTCAGTTACTGAAATGTTACAGTTTTATGCTAGATATAACAAGGAGCAGTTTTAAAATATTGTGATTTGCTGATGGAATTTACGTTTTCATTTTAATTGTCTTAAACAAAGGCTGTTAGATCTTAAACTGGCAGTATTTGTGCGTTTTCCAGATGCATAGTGTCATTTTATAGCACTCCCAAGTAACAAAGTCGTCTTCATTTGGTATAAAATTGCTATATATGTCAAATATGATTAAAAGAAATTTCACTTCATAATTTAGCACCTCTGTCTCTAAAAATGTCTGCTCTTACTGAAATTCTGACTTCAGGAAGTCATTACAACATCGCTTCTCTGTTAACCCTTTAACAGTGTTTTTACCAGCATTTCACTGAGAAGTGGCCTGTATAATAAGCACAGCAGATGTGTTGGGGGTTTGCTAACTGCTTCAGGCTAGGCTGAAGGAGTTGAGTGGGAGACTCCTGTTTGAAATGGAAAATTAAAATTTTTCTCAAACATGAATGAAAGAATCAAAACAATACTGCAGGTACTTTTTTGACGATGGAATAACATTATAACATGGGGTAAAGATCAATTAAGTCGATTCTAAAAAATACTGCAAAAGGCGAATTTCAGACAACAGAAGAAAATCAGACATGGCTCTAATGTCACAAGGTTTTAGGATTTTAGTTCTGTTTCATGCAAGAAAAGAGCCACATTCAGAGGAGTACTCCCAGAGGGTGCTCCTCTGGGCAGACGGAGGAGTACCCTGAGAGAATCTTTGCATGCAAAGGTAGAATAAAGAAACTTACAGGAAATCTGCTCAAATCAAGGTATAAGTGGGAGACGGTCTGCCATTTCAGAGGTAGGACAGATCAAAATGTAGCTACAGAGTCAGTCATCAGCAGCAGTAGTTTCCAATAATACTTCATTTTTACAGCCTAAACTTCACTAAATAATAGTTATGGTTCCAAGAAAGAAAATACATGATCAATCCCAATATTGTCAATTATGTTGCTAAAATGTGTCATAATTTAGTGCAAGCTAAAAATTTGTAAATATACTTTAACTACATATTCAGACTACATTGTGCTTCTAGAGATTTAGGACCTTGCTTCATTCAACTCACATTTTCTCCGCTTATCCACAACAACCAGCACAATAGGATGGCATGATGATAGCCAAGACCTAAAACGATTTCATTTTTTTTCCTCCCATATTTGACACTTCTGCAGAAGACAAGACAGGAGGAAAGAAATGGTAATCTGCTCGAAAACCCTTAAAAGAATCAATTTGGCAAGGTGTCTAAGAATGTGACTTTATCCGGCACTGTGATTCCGACTGTCTCCTGGAAGAGTGGGATGACTGTCTTTCTTCCCCGCTGACAGGCAGACCCAGGCCAAATTGACAGTTCTTTAAAGCGCCTGACAGAAAGCCGCATTAATTAAGTCATTGCTGGACTTTAATTGTGTTAAGAAGTTGAAAAAAAAATCTAATATGAGAAAAGGTTACCAAGTCCTCCGTGGTGTCAGATTTTCTTCTTTCTATGAATATTAATGTGCCTAATGAAGACAATCTTCGCTTCATCTCCCCATTGTTCTGTATTCAGGTGCCAAGCTTTCACAGCCATTGATTTGTTGTTAAAGAACAAATATGTCATGGAGGAAAATGACTGCCACGTCTTTTATCTTAAATTTATCAAGAAAAGTGCCTCTTTTTTTAGTTGAAGTGTGTGTGTGTTTTTTTTTTTTTTGTGCAAATCTAAAAAAGATTTTTAGCAGAGTGAATGTCAGGCAAAGTTGTCAAGGTGCATTTGGGTGTTAATTAGATGTGGGAAGCCAACTTTGCTTTCTGCTGTTAAAGTGCAAGAAGAAATGTAGATTTTAAAGGCTTTGAGTTAGGCGACAATAAAAAACAAAGCTAACAAAGCAAGCTGGTTGAAATTTACAACTAGTTTGGAAGCATTTGGTTATAATGTTGAAAAAAAAAATTAAATCAGGTTGAATAATGTCAAGAAAGATAAAAAGCAAACCCACTCGGAGGATCGTGATTCGCAAAGAGAAGATCAACGGAGGCTGAACTGTCTGCCTGTGCAGGCGGATAAAAATCATCTGATGAGATATTCGATGGCAACTTACAACTTCTTTGTGCCTGCCTCGGAGCCTGGGGGCAGAACAACACAAACACTCCCCAAACTTCAATATTAAGAGGGCATCATGATTGCCAGGCATTATTGAAGAGACAGAAATTCAAATGAACCTCTCTTCTCGGTGATAAGACGACCTGAGTCCTTGTGAAAGATGAGCTATGGCTATTTCTGGAGAACGAAGTGCTCGGTCTCGCCACAGGGCAAACCCTGAATAGCCGGGGTTGGAATTACTTGAAAAGAGGAGCCTGGCTGATGTGCTTGACACTTGTCATTAAAGGAGAGTCTTTTTTGTTCCCACTGTCACAGATCTCCATCAGAGGAAACTGTACAAAAGGGCCCCGAGTATTTATGAATCCTTTTGTGAAAAATTAACAGACGTCTGGTGCAGTTGGGAGAAAAAAAAAAAGAGATTTAGAAAATGAATTCTGCAATATCTCATCTGAATTTACTGGTTACATTTCAGGAGCCCTGGCTTGTGACACCCCCTTTATGTTCCTTTCATCTCCCCAAATGTCCTCGTCTTGGATGGCTGCTGGGAAAAAAAAAAACAAAAAAAAAAAACAGTCGCCATGGCTAATTCATGTTGTGGGTTGGGTGTACACAAAGTGTGAAGGATGGGAAGCTATGCACATGTGGACGTGCCTCTATTGCATCTGACAGAGACGATTTCTCTCTAATGTCATCCCTCTGTGCATGTGGGAGTCAGTGAAGTTCACATTGTTTCCCACCAGAGTGGCTCCACACAAACAGGCGCACTCGCAGGAGGCATCATTCAAAGCTGCTCCGAGATCAAGTACCCCATATTATCAATTTTAGACTTCCTGCAAAGAAAACTGTGCTTTCATGTGTTAGAAGAGTATACAATCATTCATGTAATAAAGTACAAGCAAAACTTTTCATGTTAAAAATGCATATGATGTACTTCATCTTGGCTAAAAAAAGACAGGTAAGGCATTTGATATTAGGATTTTAGTTTTTGAATATGTTTGGATGGAGTTTTCAGCTGTATGGCAAATAATTACCCAAAATGGAACACATTTTCTCTACTTTTCCGCTTGTTTTTGTCACGCATAGACATCATATTAATTGAATATCAGCATTTTACTTGTGGTATTAATCTTGTTAGTTGAAGAATGCTTAGAAAATAAATCGTAATTATAAATTGTTACTGATCAAATGGACATTTTGCGCTTCTTAGGCCAGAAACAAACTCACAGTTTATCCTTTGCTCCTCCTATACACATATAAACAGATTTGGGGCCAAAAGAGATTTTGGAAAATTAATTTCAAAGTGGAGACTTGTGGAATGATTGATGTATAAATGTGGTGAAGAGATCCAGAATTTATATAAAAACTATGTGTAGACACCCATGTTGTGTTTTTTTTCTGAGCAAGAAACCCAAACAATCATTTTAATCTCTCATTTTGATCTGACTATTCCCATTAATCATCAAGTGTCAGCTGAGTGTCGCTTATATTTATGCAGCCTACATATATAAGATTCTCATGGAAAGCGAAGGGCAGCATGTCAAATAAACCACACTACAACTGTTTTAGGAAAAACATTTAACAAGGCTTTAGCTATGCTGAGGATCTCCTTTTCTTTGGTATTTTGATGTTTGCATGGCCAATTTTATCACTATCCACAACAGCACCTTTAAATTAAAGGTACTGTACAGTGAAACCCTGATTTATGCTGTGGTTGTGGCTAAAATCCATAAATACTTTAAACATTTTAAACTTTCTATTTTAATAGTTCAAACACCTGATATTTTACTAATATGCATTAATATGTCTCGTTTATTCATTTCCATGCACTAAATTGTAGCTTTCTGATTGTGTTCACATATTTTTTCAGCTGTAAATCTAAATGTCTAAATGCAAAATGAAATTTCAATCAATAAATCATTATCAGTTTTACACATCGTAGGTAAGCTGGCATTTCTTTACCTGATGTCACGCCTGTTTTTATGTTTTTTTCTCGTGTTTTTTTTTTTCTCTGTCTGCCTTTTCATCTGCAGACTAGTCATTTACTTTCTGGACAGTGTTTGTGTAGCTCTACCTTACAATATGGCACCTGGTGGTTGCATGACGTCATCTTCCTGAGCTCTGTAGAGCACTGAAAAAACAAAAATTATTGAATGAGTATATTAACTCGTTAACCTTGACAAGTATTTGTAATTTTCATACAGGGGTAAAGCAGCGGAGTCATTCCGATGGTCAGACAATCATAAAGTATAGTAAAAATTGGGTGGTCAAAGCAAAACATGTTTTACAGTCACCCAATATTTAGGACAAGATAAGAAAACTGTGTAATAGCAGCTAAAAACAGTATAATACAGTTCTTTGGTGTGGTGCTAAACATCATTATAATGTATGCTACAAAATTCAGATATTACAAATGAATAAAATTTGTTGGGATAACAATTATAGTTTCGAACGTGCTGTCCCCTGTACTGAACATATATTTTCCTGCTACAGTTAGCTATTCCTCTGATTTACACAAGCTTACATGGACTAAGAGACTGACCGGCTTTTATTTAGAGGGAAAGCTTAAACAGGGACTCTGAGCTAAAACGATTATAGTAATCAAGTTTAGAAATAAATCAAATCTAACAGTCATACAAATCTGATATCTCACATTTTTCCTAATGTGATTCATCTTTTAATGAAATTTGTCATTTATTATCATTATCATTGCCTTATTGCTGTCCTTAATTGCATCCAGACTGACCCAAAAAAAGACACAGGAGAACAAATGAAGAGCAGCATCAGAGGGGAAGTAATGAAATGTCTTTCAACAACACTTTGTCTCTGTTCCTTCGGCCAAGTCTGGGATACCTATTAACACTCCCTTTAAATTATTCATTCTGATGGATAAAACACCTCCACAATTAATTGCATGTGAGACACCCAGCCTTCTTAAATCAGTTGAAGAGGCTAAAATAACCAGAGCACACTTGTTAAATGTACACTTCCTATCACTTGACTTTTAAACATTGTGCTAAATATAAAGCTAATAACCTCTGGGTAAATACAGAGGAATATTGCTGATGCATTTTGGCCGCTGAGTGATATCTGCCTTTCTCTTGTATGAAATGCCTTTAGGAGACAGAAAGAAAAAGAAAGATAGTCTTGAATAAAACTTTCCTGTGGTTTGGATATTCCCTTTCATGGACATGACTTTAGAGGAAATGAGCACCACATGTCTCATATGCTCATTTAAATTACATCAGAACACCAACCTTGCACCGTTCACTGTGAAAATGACATGCATTGTTACATATTAATCAAAAACCTCAAGTTATCAAGTTTTTTTTTTTTTTTTAAGAACAAAGACGGGGGTATCAATGTTCTGCTGTGGGGAAGCCTTTTTTTATTTTAATTTTTTGTTGCTTTATATGTAATTTATTAGTCTTTACAAACATGTTTGGTTATTTCATGTTTTATTTGTAAACTTTAGGGTGGCTCTCACATGCTGAGCAATACAGTCATTTTTTGCATTCAGCTAGCGAGAGGGGAGATCCTGCAGTGTTAATGCAGAATGCAAACATATTGACGGCTGCTGCTAAACTGGTGTTAGTGTCATTATTGACGTTTTAGGACAAAGCAATTTCAAAAAATGCAAACTCAAAAGCTGAGAAAAAGTCATATTAAAAAAAACAAAAAAACAACAACAACCAAAACAAAACCAAAAATAAAAAACAGGCTGTAAGCATAGAGGGAGAATTGGCCGGCATTGTGTTTTTGTAAAAGTAGCTCATCCAGGAGGGACAAGTGTGCTGCCCAGCTATTTATTGCTGCACCGTTGAATGCTACGCCAGCTCAAAAGGCTTCAAATCATCTGGGAGATTGTTAGGCTTCTGTGAAAATTACGGAAATGCAGGGGAAATGGATGAGCAACACTTCATAACAATTAATCAGAGGCCGCTGATTAATAAAGTTCATTTTTTATTCCCGATGATTCAGGGGATTATCAAAAGGACACTGTCCTTGTCATTTTGATTAACAAACCCATCTTCGCTCGGCAAGAGGACGCGCTGAAGGGAGACGCTTTCTTTCGCCCATAAAATAAATATTGAATGAGAATATTAACTCGTTAACCTTGACAAGTATTTGTAATTTTCATAAGGGGATAAAGCAGCGGATTCAGCACAAAAAAATGCTGTGGGGGTTTGAGAAAAGGCGCAGGAAGAGAGGTGGAGGGACGACAACACACAACAAATTAGAGAGAATGAAGAATGCTACTGCATGAATCCTGTCATTTTTATGGGCTGCAATGATTAATTTGTTTGTTCAAATTCTCAATTAAGCCAGGAGGAACTGGCAGAATTAGAAAAGGAGAGCAGAGCAGCGTTGTCTTGGCTTAGCAAGCTCCCCGGGGAGTTATAGCCCTACCTGATCTCAGGTCATCAGGCTATTCTGCCGAGAGCTCAAACGAGCTTGGAGCAATGGGGTGTGATGTACATCTTCAGCATTCATTTCAAACTGCACAGAGGGGGTAAAAAAATGTAAATCAAAATATTTCACCAGCCCTGCCCCGGCAGATAAATCTCCCTGCTTTTTGTCCAGGTCGCCTTGTGAAGGGTAATGTCCTTAAAATGTCAATTGTCAGTGTGAGCATGCATTAGGTATAAAGTACAGTTCAGCACACACACCAAAAAACAGGCAGCCAGTCGCAGTGCTATACAGAAAGAAATAAAATATGGAGCTTGCACTTCCCTTTTCCCTGGAGGCAATGTGCACTTATTATTTGTCAGAGTGACAGATGTTTTTCAAATGATGGTGTCTCATGTGTGCTGAACTTCTACCAAAGCCCTAGCGTGAGAGACTGCGGGATGCTATGCGCCATCTGATGGAACCCTCCACGGACCGAATCCCTATGCTGAGAGGCATTTCTGCAGGGAAGACTCACAACAGAGGAAGATGTTGTCAGGGTGGTCTGCTGTGGTGACGGCAGCAGAGGCAGGCTTGCACCATGATGGGACTAACAGGAACTGTATGACGCTGCACATGGCTTCAGAATCTGAATGTGTGTGGTGCTGCAAAACATTTTATTTGGCCACCATAAACAAAAAAGCACAAGTAAATTAGCGTGTAAAAGTATTAATTCTCCTTTAACTTTTACACATTTTGTCATGTTACAAATATAAGGGTTTTATGTGACAGACCAACACAAAGTAGCATGTCAGCATAAATCACTTAAAAATTTGATTTTAATTTGTGTTTTACTTTATACCTCTGTATAAAATCCAGCGCACTCAGTTTCCCCCGTTGTAATTTAAAACCAGCCATTCTGTGAAGGCCTCGGAGGTGTGTCGAAGAATATTTTTGTATAAAAAAGAGGAACTTGTTGGACAAAAAGGGACACAGTTGTGAAGAAATGTAAAGCAGGAAGAGTTGATCCCATGCGCCCAACATAACGGAGCACTGTTTATCTGAAAATGTCAACACAGCTAACTTATCAAAATATGGCCTTCACCAAAAGCAGTACTTCTCAAATAGTGGAGCGCGGATGGACTTTGTTATTGTCTTTATTTATGCCTGACTCATAAACAAACCTCCGGTCATTAGGTGGCAGCAGAGTTCAAATTATTCAACAGGCTGCCTGTTCAGGCCAGTAGAAGAAGTAGCCGAGACAGGAACGACAGTGACCACTGATGAAGGAGGATACAACCGCGGACATTTTGAAACATGTCTACGTCCATGTTGGAAAGACGGAGAAGTTTGTGACAGTAAAAAAGAAAACTGGCGGCAGAGGTTAGTAAAGCAAGTATAATGGACTGTTAGGGGAAGACTAAGATGTAAAAGAAAATACAAGAATAAAGTGTCATAGTATTATGAGTAGGGCTGATGCGATTCCTTGGGTGATTCGAGTACCTCGATTATTAAAATTCCTCGAGGAAAACTGATCTGCCTTGAAGCCTCGTTATATTATGTGTTATTATTTAGCGCACCGTGTTCCGGCCGGGACTTTATTTGCGTTCTCACTTCCGCCTGAGTTGTTGACGAAAGCTAAGTGTTAGCAGCA
>CAEGAE010030266.1:0-62842 GCA_903067095.1 Girardinus metallicus | reverse complement strand
TAGCTGGAGATGGGCACCAGCAACCCTCCCGACCCCATTAAGGGACGAAGGGTGAACAGAAAATGGATGGATGGATGGATGGATGGGTGACCCTGGCTTTGCTTCTTTGCTCAGATTCAGATTAAACACCTCCAACTCTGTGCTGCATCACTAACCAAATACCACATGATCAAACATCCTCTTCCTCCTGAAACACAAACAGCTGAAGGATAGAAATACATATTGGTTATTAATATCAGCACACTTTTATTTATTTTTAAGAAATGACTAACATTGGCTGATACCAATGTTAATGCGGACATCCATAATATTTTTATCTTGTGACTGCACTTTGTAACAAACCTTACTCACATTTCTATTCAGTGGTGTTTTTAAAGGCTGACTTAGTTATTTTAATGGAAACTCATATAAAGTGTTCAGAATGATGAGGCCACTTTGTTAGGCACACCCTGCCATAACCAGGTTAAACTTCCTTTTGTGTTTATTACACCTCAAGTGTTCACAGCATAGATTCCACCAGGTGTCAGAAACATTCCTCAAAGATCTTTACATACACTCAAAAAATTACTTGTTCAACTTACCTAATACAGTTAGTTATGTCAACAATTTCCACAAAACTGTGCTATGTTCTTTAAACGTTTATTACTGATAAAACAATGCATCACAGACAACAAACCAATTACCAAAGTATTGTAACACCTTACAGCTACAGAGAGAGGGTTCAGCCCTGATAAGCTCAAGAATCCACCATGACATGTAACTTTTTAGGCTAATATTTGAATTACCTGATGGAGTGAAACCCACATTTCTTTATGATGACTACCTCTCTGACTTTTAATTACTCTGCTGGGTGGTTTAACACACACCAACATAGAATCTACAACAGGAACAGACTAATCACTACAAGAACAATGCTAAACAATTTAAGAAATGACTAAAACAAACAGAAATCCTACCCACAATGCCTCACTGAAGACACGTGACAAACAAACACACCAGAATAATGCAAATATATGAACACTATTTTCAATTAATCAACATTTTCCATTTTCTTTGTTGGTCTTAACATTGTTAAAATATGTTCACTACAGAGCAAATTGGCAGGAAAAGTGGGTCTATTATTGACTCACATTAAAACTGCTTTAGCTCTTTATGACAGGGACATGGCTGGTGACTTTCACTATGTGACAACATAGAAAGAGGAAACCAACTAATATTCACAAGTAATTTTTGTCTGACATGTTTATGTGAATTTGTTTGCACCATTTGTTTAGGATCATTTGGTGCAAAACTGTAAGTGTAAGAATTTTGTGAGTGTGACTTTAAGAATTTGAAGAGGTGTAACTGTTGTTTTATATTTATGAAAGACTAAAAAAAAAAAAAACTTTTGCTCTAAAAACACCTTCATAAAAACAGTCTTATTACTTAAGTTACTACACAGAGTGAGCTTCTCAGCATGTGTGGTGTCTTCTTAACACAACATGATGGGGGACTTTGTAAAGGAAGACATTGGATTGTTGAATTCACTCAGCCCTGTTACTGCTGCACCAAAAAAGAATTTTATGTGACTTTAACAAGTAAAAAAAAATATGTTAAACTTAATGAAATGTTATGTTTGAAATTCCAACTCATAATAAAATAACTCAAAATAAATAAATATTAGTTTGGGCAGGGCTCCATCTATTTAGTTCAACACTTCACTGAGTTCATTTTTTTAGTGTACCTTGCGATGATAGCATTCCTCTGTTGCTGCAGACTTTTCTACAGCTCATCTGTGATGTAAATCTCCCTTTCCACCTCATCCAAGAGGTGATCTATTGGATTAAAATCTGGGGTCTGTGGAGACCATTGGAGACCATGTCCAGTAAACCAGCTGGAGATAACTGGAGCTTTGTGACATGCTGCGTTATCCTGCTGGACGGAGCTACCAGAGTATGAGTGGTCATTAAGGAACTGACATGGTCAGCAACAATACTCAGGCAGAGTTATGATGGTTAACTGATGCCCAGTTAGTACCAAGGGCCTAAAAGGTTCCAAGAATCACCACATAAACATAATCTCAGGTAGAGATGTAGCTCAATAAAACTAATGCTTGTCCTGATGTTAGTTAAATTACACCAAAATCCCCCTCCATCCTCTACAACCAGGTCATACACCAGTATTTAAAGCTACAATCTAATGAGGCTAAAACATTGTAATATTTGTTGCTGGTTACCTCTACAGAAAACACATAACTTTTGTAATAAATATCGTGATATAAGAACTAATCACAAGTACAAAAAAAATGAATTATTAGGTTGCTTTAAATAAGTTTCTCTAATTTTGTTGAAGTGTCCTCTCTTGAACGTCGTCCAGGTCTGAAACATGCTCTCATATCTTACCCTGGCCTCAGGCAGAGGACGCCGTTCTGCTGTATTTAAATCAGCCTCCCAGGGCTCATGTCCTCTTTGACCCCAGTCCTGTCCCCACTTCCTGGTTTTATGCTGGGTCTGCTCAACAGGGATGTGTCATTACCACTCAAGTATCCTTAGTCCTTGTAATAGCCTGAGTGCCACAGTGCAAAGACCTGTTGGAACCCCAGCAGATGTCTGGAGCTGCTGTGTGAGCATGTGAAGGAGTGTGTACGGTGTGTATTTCACTAGAAAAGAGACAGATGCTGCCCATCCTATCAGATGGCCGGTTCCCCATCAAGGTTCTCAGCGCTAACTGAGCTCAGGAGACCAGAGGATGATAAACGACGCCTAATTGCTCATATGTGCCAAAGGTAGTTCGGATATGAAGGTTATTTTTAATCTTCTAAAACATGTCATACAGTAAATGAGAAGGGGGAAGTATTTAGTTTTAACAAGGATTTTATGTAGTCAATGGCCAGATCTACAAAAACTTGAGAATTCACTGAAAAGATGAGCCGTAGCTATAGCGATAGATGCCTGTCACAGTCTATGATATCGGCTTCACAAGAACAAGATGAGATTTCACAATGATTTTTAAAAAATGGCAGTGTTATGTATTTCCCACGAGTATAGCGGCATTTTATAGTGGAATAAAGTAACTAAAGTAAAAAAGCAGTATCCATCAAATAGGACTTTAAAAAAAATTATGTCATAATTTAAGGCCTTGAAATTAGGCCTCTGTCTCTTTAAAAACTCCTGCGTTTATGATGACTACCTCATCACAACATGGCTCCTGTATTAACCCTTCGACAACATTTTTGTCAATGTTGCACTGAGAAGTAGCTTCTATAATGAGCTCAGCAGATGCATAGTTCCACCAAGTGTTTGCCAATTGCTGCTGGCTAGTCTGAAGAAACTAAACTGCAGTTCTGAGGAGAATCTGTGCCTGGAAGCTGTTGCTATGTCCAACCAAGCGTTTATCACAGCCGAGTGGTTGCCATCGGAGATTAAAGGATTTCTCAAACATGCAAGAAAGAATCAAAGCAACACTCTAGGTATGTTTTTGATGAATGAATAACCTTTTAACACAACATGAACCTCAGAAAGGTCAATTTTACATGATGCTGCCCCTTTAAAAAAGTGTTCTTTTTACAAATACACAGCCAATCTGCTTTAGGGGTGGTCAGCGTAGGATTGGGGGGCTGGGTGCACCTGCTGGGCCTGATGGTTCATATGGTCATTGCTGCTCTGGTCAGTTCTCTGGTTCCCTAGGAAACTGTTTGCCTTTGGTTAGACTCAGTTCTTTCAGACCTCTACTGTGGGGAAGCCCTCCTCTGGGGGCTCGTCTCTGTTGTTGCCAGGTAACGGCATATTTTGACAGAAGCCCCCTACCTCCATGAAGTGGATAAGAGATTGTTGAATTAATGTGATTCACTTATCACATCGCTTTCCAATAAATCTTTACTCAGGCTGTCATTTTTATAATAATATAATACCACTTGCACAGTAATATATAATATTATTGCTTAAACGAAAGTTATATTTTTATTCTCTTTAAATTAAATAAAGGAAAGATTATTTTGGTTCATTCACACATGACATTTATGAATCCATACTTTAATGGTTCAGTTTCACTAAAATATTTCAGGCAGCTGCAAAGTCCTCAGATCTCTGGGAGCCACGAAATGGAGAAATATTTCATTTGTTTTTTACACGTTAGTTTTATGGAAGAGTTCATAAAGGATTTTCACAGAGTGGAGTCGGGAATCCAGCGTTGCTTCTCTGCAAGAACATCTCTGCTGGTTGGCAACAGTGGATTTCAAAAGTATTAACACCCCTAACAAACAGCATAAAATCATGAAAAATTATTTTAAAATTCTCTCTGCTTTAATGTATTCTATTCTGTATAATTCAACTGAACATTTAAAAAGCATATATGTCGTAATAAAACTTGTTTTTACCTGCTATACATAAGTGTGACTCACTTTAGACAAGTATCTTTTTGCCCAATGTCACACATATCTAAGATCAGTGGAGAGAATCTCGTTTACAAGAAAGAAGTTCAGATTTTTCTAGACATTCTGTTGTTTTAACTTGTTAGCTAAAGCCTTAATCAGCAGATGGGGTCAGGGCGAAAGTTTTTCCAAATGGCGGGCGAGACCAGACAGAAGTTGGTCAGTGTGGCTGCCAGGAGGATGGCTGCCTCACTGAGAGAATGCTGCAGGAATTTCTAGCAATTACTGCTGGTGTTCTGAAAGTGAAAATCGCATCCTTTGTATGTCTGGACTAAGGATTAGGGTCGAAGACAGAAGAATTATCTTCTCAAAAGAAAAAAAAAAAACATTCAGGCCTGGTTGTATACCTGCAGTTAAATTTGTGTTTGTGTGTTTGTTTTTTGTTTTTTTTTAATCAATATAGATGCAGTTATCACCAACTCTAAATACTAGGAGTGTGTAATTCTGCATGTTTTGGTCTCAATACTGACTTAACATCGGTATTGCCGATATTTTGGATCAATCCTCTTTCATCCACCAAATACCAGGCAGTATTGACCCAAAACTGTCTGCTGGAAAACCGAACATAGAGGGATTTCATTATTATCAGAAGAAAATAAGTCTAGTGATGACGTAGCCAGAGGCTGGTAGGGATGTTTTGTTGTTGCTGCATGTTGTAAACAGCAAAATAGCAGTAGGGTGTGCAAACTTTTGAGAACCATTACATCTCTCCAACTTGAACCAAAAATGTCATTTTTATCTTTTACATTTATTAATAATGTAATCGTCATACCTTTCATTAAATGTCAAGTCCTTTTGTGTAAACTGGCTTGACATGTAAGCTTTCTTTTTTTTTTTTTTTCATACAGACTAAATATGAGCTTCTGTTGATCTCTAAGTATCTTGGATAATCAGTGCTCCTGCTGATTACTTGCTTTTCTTTGGTTGGATCTTTAAATGACTCCTCATGGTGTCGAGAGGAAAATTGGATCCATTAGAGCTGTAAAGTGAGCTTGTGCCATTAGTCTGCTAATTCTCCATCAGAACCTACTTAACATGTGCTGTATTATGATGATTCCACAGTGCTGTTTCCTGGCTGATTGATGTGTTAAGAAAAGAATCATCAGAATTGAATGAGGAGATCCTGAGTCCAGCTCGGTTCGGACCGGGCCCTTTACTCCTCCCAGGCTAACCCAAACCCAGCCCTGGTGAGTTTGGAGAACGGAGGCTGTTTGTTTCCAGCAGACCCGGCCGTATCAAGCAGATCGTCTGCTGTTTAGTGAGATGTTTAAAGAGCAATCGCCTCGCACCTGTTTTGGGTTTAGAAGCTTTTAGCTTCCAGGCCCTTTGGTGTTTTAAGAGCTTTAAAACAGGCTCAGTTCTTTGGGGTGTCAACAGTTCCTTCCTTTCAAATGGAGAAATAAACTCGAAAAAGCTGTCAGTAGAGCTCCCTGGTGGAAACGCTGCCAGTAAGGGGCTGTTTAAAGTCAATATAATTCCACTGTTTGCATGGGTGCAGTATAATATTTCCCCAGACTTTCCCTCCACCACTCAGTTCATTGTCTGGTCTTTGTTGTCTGTCACTCTGCTCCTTCACCTCCTCCTTCTTCCGCTTGTTAATTTGACTGTTCCATGAGTTGTCACCAGAAAAACAAACCCTCATGCATCTCTCCCAGATGCGCCGCATATGATGCTGTTTGCGTGTTCATGTCACAGCGGAGCCGTAATTTGTCTGAGCGTGGGCTTTCGTCGCCAACCATGCGTTTGTATGTTCCAAACTTTCCTTGCGTGCAGCAGTGATGGCTTTAAAGTTTTTCTTCTTCTTAAAGTTTCATGCACACGCATCCCTGTGTATGACTCCAAGTTTTCTCCTCTTTTTTTTTTTCTCCCATGTGTTGTAACACTACAATAACTAAAGCATTAATGAAAGGAGATGTGAGGGAATAAAGCTACATGCAGATTCCTGCAGAGACTGAAGTGTTTGCTTTGATATCATCAGCAGGTGTTTGCTGTCAGCCTTACTCCACGTTCATCTGGTTTGATGTGCACCATGCCGCTGCAGCATGCATTTATTCTTGGAAAAGATCCTTCAGCTTGGAGTTCACGGCTTGCCGTACAACCGTTTAGACTCTTACAAAAGACTTTGTAAAAGTTTTTTGCAAGAATTTTAATTCACAGAGCTTCACTTAAATACCACAAAGTATCTGGCTGATGATATAAACGGTCAAAATTGTTCTTGACTCATTTAAATTCAGAAAACAATTGACTGTGTAATTAAAAAATCTGCAGCTTCTACTGCTTTGTAAAAGTATTCATATCCCTGGATTTTATTCCAAATGAGAAATTCAAAATAAATGTGAAAGTGTTTTGTGCACAGCCCCCACCTCTGATGCTTTTACTAAAACCAAATGCAACCAGTCTTCACATTTTCAGTAGAGCACAACGTAAGAACTCCTGCCTCAGGTCGTTGTCTTGCTAGAGAATAAATATTTTCTGTAGGCGTAGTTCTCTAGCAGATGGATGCAAAATGTCCTCCAGGATTTCTTTAGATTTTGCTGCTTTCATTTACTTTCATTACCTTTACAACATGTTGGTGCCTCCTGGTATGTTTGGTGGCAGATCAACAAAAATTTAAATTTTTGTTTCATCAGATTAAAAAACTTTCTTCTACTTGACCCTGGAGTCTCCCACGTCCCTTTTAGCAAAGACTAGTGGAACCTTCATGTTGTTGTCTCAGTCAGGTGATCTCTATTCCAGTCATTATGAGACTAATGGCACCAACTGACTGGCAATCTGTTGAATTAGGTTAGTCACTTTAGCGGTGTGAATATTTCTGTAGCCACTTTTGATGTTATTGGTATTTGATATTTTTGGTATTTTGGGGGCAGTGTGGAGCTCCCTGACTGCTCCCCAGCCCACTCACATTGGCACAGAGACCGTTGCTAGGGGCGATGCCAGAGAGGACCTCCTGCTGGCAGCAAAGGGAGAACTCCTTCTCCTAAGATGCCTTCGGTGACTATATTCCAACTGAAGAAATAAGCTTTGGTCCCTGGCTTATTTGAAACTAATACCACTGGCTCCTCAGCCTCATACTTGCTTCAGCCCACAGTTGAAAACAGAAACCATGGCCCTGCACCAGGCTGAGGATGCTCCAACGGTCTTAGCTAACATGTTAGCCAAGGTGATGCTTCTCCACTAGTTGAGCAGTTCTGCCCACCAACACTGCCTCATGCTTGATCCCTGGACTTGGGAGAAGAGGTTAGTTCATAAGAACTCACCCTTGTGCCTGTGCAGGGATAAGTTAGATCAGGATAAACATGTTAAATATCATGGTATGCCGGTATGAATACAGTATTTTATGAGATTGATTGACGGTCATTTTATTCATGCAATGTAATCTTACTTTGTTTTATCATAGTTTTCTTTCCCCTCACTAAGCTACATAGCTCTAGCATAATGCTAGCCCAAAGACAAAGGCTATTGATGCTAAAGGTAGCCCCATGCTACAACATTCCAAACAAAGCTTTTCTCTATTTGTGGGTCCAGCTTTAGCAAGCAGCTGGAGCAGTTTCAAACAATCTGTTATTAATGCACGGGTTGAACTTAGAAGATATTTTTCAAAACATAAAAATGATTCTTTGTTAGTTTTCAGTTGTTTTAATCTTAGTATCCCAAAAATGACTAAATAGATCTATCACTGCTGTGAGTGATCAATAAATTAAGAATCAATCATCCAAGAGGTTAGTGATTCAGCTCTTCACTTTGCATTCTGAGTTGTTTGAACTTTCTCGGACTTATCTTATTCAGGTTAGTTAATTTGGCCTAATTAATTCTTCCAAAACTCTGAAATTAAAACCTTGAATTTTCAGAATTCATATTCTTACTGGACTTTTTTATATCACCATATACCATTCTATGACACAATTCCATTTGTTTTTTGTTACACATTTTGGTACTGTTGTGTGCATATTATATGGTCTCATTTTCAAATTCCTCTTAAATAAACCTGGTTTCTCTACATCCACAGTTTATTCTGAACTTTTAAATCATTGCATCAATTTATTGGTCCTATTTTTGATTGTATATCTTTTGCATTTTACTTTTGGAAGTTAATTAATTTGATTATTCTTTCATATGTTTACTTAGTCTTTTATCTGAGTATCAATAGATTATTGAGTTTGTTGAATAAAGTATTTCAACTGGAGGGTGAATTGATAATAAACTTATATATATAATGGATTGGACAAAAGCAGTTTCTCTTTATCTCATACATATGTAGAGTCTTGCTGTTTGAGAACATCTGTACTGGTTTTATTATTCCATCTAGTCATATTTTAACACATAGGCCTCATCATGTAACTGAGACTGGGAACTATTTGAATATTATTTCCTGGTTATCAGGTGAAACTATGATATTTAATTGTGGTTTAAATTACTACTTTTGTTACCATTTGCTCTCGACAGTCATTTTTAGTTATTCATAGTCAAACCAGAGCTATTGTACAATAAATAATTCTTCTCCTGCTCTCTGAACCTCCTAAAGGCTTTGGTTTGATGTTCCATGACCACCCTGTATTTAAACTAATGAGCTAAAGACCACTTTCCATTCAGTGTGTTCATTTAACTCCAACAGAGGCATTAAGGTAATCAAATGGGCCATATGAAAGCGCTCATCTTCTGACCACCCTAAAGGTAACAACCTGAAACTGTTAGCATATTCACCTGCTGCATCAAGGGAGTTTAAAAAAAAAAGAATCAGAACAATTATGTGATCACAGTCAAACACAGTAACAGTAGGGATAATATCAAATACAGGCAGCAATTACAAACTGACCAGCACCACTCATTAGTTAAACATGTCAGGGGAATTCTGACAAAAAATCTCTGAAAGACAAACCCAACACATGGCAGCTACATTAACACAACAGAGGAGATTGCCTCACTACCAGGGGCAAAAGCCTGGCAAAATATATGAGGCATGTGATGTGACGAGGTGCCAAAAACAATTATTTTCTCCGGTTGTCACAAAGAAAGAACAGAGCATGTCTGTCCCCAGTGTTGCATTCTCTCCTGAGTGTTGCACCAAACAGGTTTTTCCCAGGCAGATTGCTTTATTGTTCAAATGAAAATGAAGTCCAAAAATAAGCATCTGCAGCTTTAATGAGGACTTTGAACAACATTCCCAGACTGTTCCTGTGTAAGTGAGCGGAAACAAAATCAAGACTTTATCTTCTACAGTTCATGAATCGGCCTTCTATTCCATGAAAACAGTCACTTTTTTTACATCCATAGATTTGAGTAAGTGCCATTTATTTCATTTAATCTCTGGGGAAAAAAAATCAGTGAGTTCTTAAACAACGAAGCAAACCTGGTGAATCTCAGCCTCAAGTGTTTTGCAGCATTTATCCGGTTTCTCTTTAGGACTGTTCAGTATTTACCTCCACACATTGTGTTTTGTAATAAAATCCACAGATAAAATATTGATCTCATAGTTGCTGTGTCACCTGCATGGATTCATTTTATGACAGTTGTTTTAATTTTGTAACTTTAACTAAAACAGACGATGTTGTTAGCTTCCACCACTCAGATGTATCAGCTGTTTAATAAGCTGCCTGTGATATAACTTTCAGGATAAACAACTTCAGAGAACATCACTTTACGTTAACTCATCGATTAACTGCTGCTAGAATGTTTTAAAACATTTCCTTTAAAATGCATATGCCTTCATCATTTCTTTCTAAAGCTAAATATGACTCAGTGCACAGCTGCAGTCTTCCATAAACCGCTGACAATGCTTTCATTCACAGTTGTTTGTTGAAGTGGTAGCCTGACATTAACATTTTTATTTGTTTTAATATGACTCATTTATAATTCTGCTTGTAACATATTTCAGTACTTTTCCACTAATCACGTCATGAGACATCTTACAGAACAGACTCTTTTCCTGCTTTGTAAATTTAAATGAACTACATTTCCATGCTTCTGAGCTCCCGTCTCGCAGAGCGGCCCTCCCTGTGACTTCCCCAATCAGATCCTCCAGACTAGCTGGCAGCAACCAGCAAACACCTGGAGCCATGTTGTGATGACTTCCTGAAGGAGAAGACTCAGAAGTTTCTTTAAGAGAGCGATATCCAATTTCAAGGCATTAAATTATGATGTCAATTTTTTTTTTATGCCATATTTGATATATACAGCACTTTTATAACTGAAGGTAACATAGGTAATTGATTGTACTACAAAATGATGTTAAGTGGTGTGAGTCATTTTAGGAAAAGTCATGTTTGACCATTGGGCGTCTCAACTCCAGAGTCTCACAGAGAGTTAAAAAAGCTCATAGAGCCAAACTGACTAACTGTTCAATTCTGGTTTTAAGAGTAACAGGGAAGGTTTGAATGAATGTGTGCAAAACCTTTTTAATATATTGATTTATAGTTAAAGGATAAAATGTTTTTGATCTCTAGTTAGGTCAGTGTACTCAACTGGCCAAATCTAAGAGTGAGAGGCAAACGAAGACACGGAGGATACGCCCCTTATTTATAACCTTATTTATAATCAAGCTTGATTAAGGCATAATAAAAAGCCTGACTAAGGCTGACAAAGGCTTTTTATCATGTTAAGGGAACCGATCGTGCAGCCTTACAGTCAATGAGGCGCCTTGTACTGCTCACATAATCCTCTAATGCTATCACAGCTGCTAAACCTGCCACCTGTGTCATATGCAATCCCACAAACCGAACACGTTTGCTGGCACCTGACATCCAGTAGGAAAGATAGACAGGGACTTCCTGCTTGAAATTCCAGTCATGCCAGCTTTACTGAACTTTGCTTTCCAGCCTATTTCACAGCTGATCCATCATGCATTTCAAGAGTGTATTTAACCCACTAAAAAGACACAGTTGGCCTTCATTACACTACTTTATTCTACTTCCTTAACCCAGAAACCCTTTGCTTTTCACGTCTTGCCTGGATTCTTGCGTGTTAAGATTTACGTGTAGGTGGTTTGGAGGAGGCTGCTGTGCAACGGAGCTTCAAATTGGCTCTCCTTGACTTCTGTCAAGAACCGCAGTTTTCCGAGGCAATAGACATGCAAATAGCACGATAAGTGTGCACATTCCAGGCAGTGTCGAGTCCCGGCACTCAGTCAATAACATTATGGAAATGCGCTGTGGTTTCTTTGAGTCGGGCTGTTTGAGTTGGATAACAAGGCAGTCCAATGAGCCTGTTAGCACAGTGACAATGACAGAATGAGGTGTTTGTATTGTCACACACTCTATTACAGTGCATGGCAAAAGGGAGCGATGTGAAGAGTAATATGCACCACAGACCCAAAGACAAGAAAGCATTGGTAATAAAGACCTCTACTCCATTTCCAGCAATACCAAAATAAACATTTCCCAACTCATTCCCTGTTATCGTTCTCTCACTGTTAGTCAAATTGAGTCATGTATCAAAGCTATCAGCATGCTGTAGCTTAACTCCACTTTGAGGATGGATCTATGTACTCTGTCTCACTCTTCCACCCATTTGAAGGAATGGTGGCAGTGCTATTTACATACCCTGGCTTCAGCTCTGTTCATTTTCATGTTCATAGATTGAAAAAGTAACTTAGTGGGAGCATGTTTGGCTAATTGTACACATATAAGCAACGTTGTTGTCATCCAGATGACGGCTTTTGAATGTTATCTCAATGCATTTTCAAGTCCAGTGGGGAATTTCAACATCTGTGCCTCACTGCTTCGCTATGCCCAGGAGGGAACTAAAAATAGATGCTCTGCCTGCAGGGACTTTGCTTCAGCAAATGTAGGCACAGAAAAAAGAATATTTACTTAATCTGACATTTAATTATGTTGTCTATGCTGAGGGTTTTTTTTCTTACAGTAAAGAAAACTAAGAAACTTACTGCAACTAAGGAAAATAAATCTCTAATATCTTAATAGTTTCACTCATAAGTGATTAATTTGTTAAAATGGGAAAATTAGGCAGGCAATGAGAAACAAACTGAAACTATAAAATAGACATTTTGTTTTAAGTTTTTCATTTAGTGCTCAAACTTACAATTAATACTTAGTAACACGAACCATCTATAAAATTCTGTTTAATAGGCAAAAAAGGTCATTTGAAACTGACTCATTAAAGTGAACAGTTTTGGATTCCTATAATCTTTCCTACATTCTGCCATGTGAAACAGGTGTTATGATCGGCCGACTGGTCTAAAAGTAGCTCTGCTTCAAGAAATACTTGAGTAGCAGCTGCTTAATCTAATTAAATTTGTGGAAATTATGTAATTATACAGAGAAAAAAAAACTATGTGCAGATTCTGGTAATTAGAATAAGATCATAAAAAAATTGGCATTAGCCTCTGTGTTGTTATCAAACAGATTGGTGAAAAACATGCAGATGTTTGATTTTATGTCTACTGGCCAGCCGCCACTGCTTTTGTATCACATAACTTTTTGTGTCAGATGGGATGCTTGATGGTGAAAATAACTGATGCAAATTCTGTAGCTAGAGAAGAAACATCTGTACCACTAGAATGAAGTTTTCTGAATTTCTAGAATCAGCTTATGGTGAACCCTTTCATTCCTTAACATGTTTTGAGATCTGGTCAGAAACATAGTTTAGATTAAATAGGAGTAAATGAAATCAGATGTTCTCCGTTTCCATGTTCCCATCTTCTATTAAGCTGCATTCTGTGAGTAATAGATTGGTGCCATCCTCTCTGGCCTTTGTTTCCTGCAGCTCCCTGTGTGTGAAACTGTAACCTGAATCTGGCCATATGCAGACATGATTTACCTCATAAGGATTTGTTGTGACCATGACCGTTCAAGCTTCCTCCATTCCAGAAAGCAAATCGATTTCTATTTAAATGTAAAATAAGGCGGAAGAAGATTACCGACAGCGGTGTCAGAGGTCAAAGGCATTTTCTCTCCTCTCCAGTTATTCACCTGGATTCTTTCTTCTCTTTGAAGCATATGAAGTGTTCATTCTTTTTTGTAGTTGCCTTTCAATGATGTTTTCTCCTTTGAATGAAGAACAAGACCACTGCTGAAGAATCTCTTACCATGCAAATGTGTATTTGCAACAGAGAGACACAAATACGTGTGTATTAGCTAACATTTTAACTATTTATTATTTGCACCATGTGGGACCCCAATAACCTCAACAAGTTCTGGAATTCATCAAGTTAAACTTCCTTGAATGTACACCCCCACCTTTTTTACATAGTTTTATATCCACCATGTTTTGTTTTGTTGGTGTCTTACGGCCAACCACCAAGTGGTAAATGGCAACTCTGGTACAACTACAGAGAGCTACAGCTCAACAGGTTTCAATAAGACAACAGTAGGTTATGACACATAAATTCATATCACACTGTATATTTACTGTAGTTTCATGTACTTCATGTACTGTTGTATTCCATGAAATCTCAATATAATTAGAAATTAAAATCTGTGGTTGTCAAATGACAAAATATAACGGAACTTAACAGGAATGAATAATTCTACAAGTGGCTGTGTTCCCATATCAGAGTGAAAGTGGCTACAGGCTGATTCAGTTCTAATCTCATTATGTTCTCATGTGTGCACACTGCAGAGCAAGCTGCTGAGATCTGGCAAAGCTGCTGATTTTGTAAAGCTGAAGAAACGCCAAGTGGTATGACCTGTGTGTGTACAAATTTACTGCGTGGCTGTGTATTCAGCTGCGGTTGAACCTCATGTCATTGTGCTTCTGCTTCATTTCCTGGTAAGAAAAAGTAATTCTGGGCCTTAACCTCCTTATTAACATCTCTGTAGCCTGAATAATACATCCTGAGTATATCTGATGACTTCTGACTGGCCACATACCTTTTATCTTTTCTCATATAAATCGGAATAATGGTTCTAGTTTAATTTTATTCTCGGTATGTACTTAGACGGGCAATGTGCTCTTAGACTAACAAATGAAATGTGTTTTTCCCTCTTGGGAAATCTCATTTAAACAGCAGCGTTTGTTAATTTTTCAGTTTCAGCCATTACTAATTAGATTGATAACTGATTGCAGATGGTGGTCTGATGTTTTTCTGTTAGCAAAAAAACCAGACTCAGTGCCACAGCAACACTTTTTTCTCTGTTTAAGCAACAGAATTCTCCCATGCTGCCCATTATCACATCATGCAGTGTCATAAAGCAAACCAATAAAGCGGACCAATATGTCAGGGCTAAAGCACAATGCCCATAAGGAATATGCGAAGCTAGTATTTTCCACGGCTCCCACAGGTATTTTATACAATAACACAAGCATAATTGTGAGGTGGTATTAGAGTATTTCCTATCTCAGGCTCTGTAATGGCCTGGTTTACAGTGCATCAACTTCACAAGATTTTAGTCACTTTTCTTCTGCCTAGCTTTTAGGTGGAAGAATCTGCTGAGAGGGCCGGTGTAACGGATATACTCCAGAGGACTGAACTTTACTGATTAGTGGCAAGAAGACAACCATCTTGTTGGTGACAGCAAACATTCAAACATTTACATGAGACAAAAGCTAATTTTCTTGTCTTGCATGAAAAAAGTGTGAAATTCAAATTACCTCTGAGTACCACCCTCAAAGATGATGGTGGCAGCATTAAAGGGGCAGTATTATGTATTTTCCTGGCTTTTTTATAATACTGTCAAATAAGTGTTATCCTCAGTTATTATAAAAATTAATCACTGAATCACAGCCGCTGGTCTAGTGCAGGTATTTCACGAATAAACCAGACAAATTGCCACTGGCATCACTTTTCCCTCTAAAGGACAAAGTTTTTCCAGCATCAGGTTATTGCTTCATACGGTCACATACAGCAGAGAAGTGGTGAGGTGTAGATGCTTCCTCTGCTGTTGTGTTATGGATGAGAGGTAATGTCACAAAGCCTCAACAGAGCCAGCCAACAGCAACTGTACAGCAGACAAAGCAACTGCAGGCATGTGCAGACATGAGGACGTCATATTTTCATGAAAACATTTATCTGCTTTTCTATTGAGCTACAAGTGCAGCTCAAAGGTATTTGAAAAAGTTATGTATGAAAAAGTTGAATATTTTTGGCACTAACTTCGGAAAGTGTACATATAGATTCATTACAATGTGAAATATTGCAATATTTTCTTGTAATTTGGTTGATCGTAGCCATGATGAAACCGATATATATTCAGTTTTTTATAACATTAAAAAACTGAATATATGAATAATAAGAAAATTAAACACAAATATCAGGCCTTTCTCTCTCTCAGTACTGTGGCATTTCTCAAATAGAAATACTTTTGGTAAAACTTAAGTCAGCTAAAAAAGAGAAGGTTTTATTGATTTAACCTCAGACAGGAAAACGGTGGGTCTTTTTATTTGTAGTATTTAAATTTCTGGTTTCCGCTGTACTTCTGTTGTATAAATACTGATTTAGATGTACCTTTGGCCTTCTGTCTGGTCTGCAAAGAGACAAACTCTGGATGAGAAGTGGGCTGTCTGAATGTAAACCAGGAGTTGCATTCACTTGTGGAATGAAGACACCATGTAGTAGTAACCCTTCAGGATCCCTAGCAGAACAGCTAATAGTCTTGTCTCTTAACCAAAGCCTCGGCCCTTCTCTCAGTCTTTTTTCTCCCCTCATCTTTCTCAGTTTTTGGCACACGGTGACAGTTAGTACACCAGGGTATTAAGGGTGTCATTAAACTTTCATTAAAACACCATCATCATTAGAGAGGGATTACTTATTCTTTGGATCCACCATTTGATTGGTTCAGGGATATCAAACCACAGCCAGTCTTTTAAAACAACAGTAATGAAAACCCACAAAGCAGCACTTGTTGGCTTTGCTTTCTATATTTTTTAATATTTTTGGGTTTCTTTCTTTGAGCAAGAGAATATTAAATGCAGGTACAGAATACCTAGAATTGCCAATATTGTTTTGAATATCCAGGCTTGTATTTACAGGCATATATAATGTTATTAGAATTTTAGCTCAAAATATTTGCACCATGCGTTTTAGTTTTAACGATTTATATATAATTTGGAGTGTGGTCATTTATTTGCTCATGCCTAACCTTGCTGATGGTGTGAAGTGTTTTTCGTGGCACTGCATTGCAAATTTTGTTTTTGTCACACTTGAATGTTTCAGACCATCAAATGTCAATGTCAACAATAATAAGCTGAGTAAATACACTGTACAGTCTTCAAATTGAGAGAAAAGCTATCCAAACCAAGGTGGCCAAATGACAAACGTGAATTCCCTCCAGGCCTCGTATCTGATGACAAACCTCTGATATACACATCTTTTCTTTTAGATTAACTTAGACTTGGTTTAAAGTCTGTATAAATATGCGAACGGACAATAATGGCTCCAAATGTGCTTTGACAACTTAATAGTATGTACTTGGAAAAAAACATACACAGAGCCACTTTGTACATGAGTAAGTACAAAGTGCTTACTCATGTATGTTGCATGAGTAAGCGCTTTGTGCTTACTCAAACTATGTTCAACCAAACTATTTTGGTTGAACATTATTGCAACAATATTGGTGACCAAGAGACAAAAACTGTTATGGAAAGATTTTTAATTGACTGAAGGTGAAAACAGGAGAACATTGAGCTACCATAATTGTAAACAATGTGGAAATTACTGAAAACAATGCTCTCTGAAACCTTTCAAGGTCACAACTGAACAAACACGTTATAATAATCTACTAAAAAAACCCACTAAACATGAAATTTTGCACTGACTTCATCAGGCTGTAAGGAGAAGGTTGCGGGAAAGAAGGGATTTTTTTCCAGATCGGGTCTTTTTTGTCTCTCTGTGTGTGTGCGTGTGTGTGATGTGGTGACGTGGCTCCTGCTGAGCTTATTAGCTGTAATGCGTTTCTTTCTTTTGCTTTGATCATTGAGATGCTTTCAAGGATTGCATTAGTTTTATGTCGATTTTTTGTTTCTTTATCCTCTGTCTTATTATAGTTTTCTCTAGAATTATGCACAACTTTGTCAACTGTATATGACATTAGGATTTTCTTTTAGATCTTTTAGACATCAGTGTTGGGCTTTGTTATTTAATGACACTGATGTCATATTGTAAGCAGCCATTTTGCTGTGCATTTCATCATTGTATTAATGTCATGTAAGCTGAATGAAAACTGAGCAATTATAATGTAAGAATAAAAAAATGGTTCCCACCAGAATAAATGAAGATCAACAGATTCATAAAAATGTATTTCTAAAACATCTGGTTGTTGATCATGTGACTGATGTAGTGCCAAAAAACTGTTTCCATCGCAGTTTTGCAATATAAACCAAAACCCCACATGAGCCTAGAGCCAAAACTTTGAATCAAAAAACATGTTTTTCAAAATTGGTGTATTTCCATTTAGTAAATTTATTTTCAAAATGTCAAATTGTGTAGTTATACGGTCAATGGAAATGCAGCTACTGTTGGAGTTGATGTCAGAGCCACAGGGAAGGCTTCCAATAGCCAAACATCCCCCGGCTCTGCAGTGCTGATTTCTAAATGATCACATATTGTCATCACATGACTTTTTCAGGTTGGTGTAACAGAAAAACCTTAGCTCACTGCTGTAGTTGTAATTAAAATCACAGAATGTTTACAGTGTTGTTTGATCACCAATCTGTAGGGCGACATGCCGATCTCATTTTACTTGTCAAAAGCTTTGGAGTAGCTGAAGACCATGACGAGATCCTGGTGTTGATCCCTACAGTCTGAAAAACTGTAAGGGTTACTTCAGTTGTCTTTGGTTCTTTGTAATTGACTCACTCCTTCCTCATGCCCCAAACAAATTACAGACTAAAAACCTAATCTAATAACTATTAACACATGTTGTATGTAGTGATATTACCAAGTCAAAGCTTTTTATTATTATTCCATCCTTTATGCACCAAGCATAGTGCAGGGGTAAAGTGGGGTTTTGTGTCTTCCACAAGGTCACTTTGATAAATGAAGTGGAGATGCCAGGGATTGAACTACTGGCCTTCCAATTGGTCCATGAACACTCTGTCTTCTTAGCCACAGCTGCTGTATCAGCTGTGCCGTTTGGCCAGGTGGCTGGACATATGTTCCTGTAAATGTTGCTTAGTTCATATTTGTCACATTTAATGTCAGTCCAATGACAACAAAAGCTCATTTTATGCTTCTTAACCCATTTTCACTTTTCAAGAAAATCTTTTTTTTTTTTTTATTTTGTTTGCACAAAATATTATTTTTTTTAATTCTGTATTTTAAAAAATAGTAAATATACGAGATAAAATAGTCATGGGATTGACGTTATTGTGCTTAAGAAATTCCAAGTCTTGTACAAACTACATGTGATCAAACTTTTAAAAAGATGTTAGTTTCACAACATATTTGACCTTCTGAAAAGAAAAGCGTCTATTATTAAAAATCTTCCAACCTTATGTTATTATGCTTAAAGTAGTGAAACAAAAATACATTTGATTTTAAATATAAAGAGGAAACATAGCAATATCTACTCCAGTTTTCTACATTACGTAATAAAGCTCCAATAGTTTGACTGTATAATGAAAGTTTTTACAGTTGTCACCCCATGTCCACATAGTAGCTTATTTCTTTTTGTTAGATTTGGACATAAGTTATTAGAATGATGTCAGTTATTTTGCCTTGAGGCAAAAACAAAACATAAGCCGGAACACTGCCAATGATACAAAGACATCAGTTGGGAAAAGCTAGCGGTTACTTTCAGTTCCTCAAAGGCTTCTTGACAGTTTTTCATCCAAGTAGTTGGCTGATTTCTGCCTCCTCTCTACATCATGGTAACAGCAGATGTCTTGCCTCTGTGAATATGTCAAGATGTCAGTGCCCTGCACATGTCTCACTGCACATACACACACACCTACACACAAAGAAAAATTGCACTTTAGAGCCAGTCTGTCAATCCAGGTATCAGTCAATATCAGTGTCCAGTAATGGAAAGGCTGATTTACAGAGCGTAGATGGTGCCCAACTATTGATTTGTTGAGTTCTCGCTTTACTGAACATTCAGAGAATGGAGAAAAGAGGAGAAGGGCTGTAGAGCGGTTAATTCCAGGAGAAAAATGAGAAGCATTATAGGAAAATGCTTCAAAGATTGTGAGAAAAGAAATAAAGATTGGAACAAGCTCTTTCATGATTTTACATGAGCTTAATGTGTTTTGTCAGACAGGATTTTTATCAGCTATACATTCATTGGAACCCAATGGATCACAAAGACTGTTAGAGATGACCAAACTAAAGGCTCTCCCATGTTTTACACTTTATCCAAATTAGACATAGTCTTGAGTATGTGTTAAAAAATGCTGCAGGGTTCAGCGCCCTCGTGTAAAGCATTTTCATAAAATGTGGCAGTTTTTGAGGAAAAGATGCAGTGTAAACTGCATCTTTTTTTTTACTTTCATCCATCTGTCCATCAATCTCTCCTTCCCTGGTTTAGATATGAGAATGCAATAAACTAACATGAATGATTTAGGTAATCCTGTTGGATTTACCCAGAGTCTGATATTGTATCTAATTATGTTCCAGCTACATTCTGTAACATAATTTACAGTTTTTGATAGCATTTAAACCTTTCTCAGATTTCATGCCCATTGTCTACCTTAAGTGGCTTGACCTGTTGCAGTGCAAACATTAAGTCCCAAATCATTCATATTTGTGGGAGATTTAGGTTTAACGTAATCTTTTGATCTCACCATCATGTTTATGCTTGGGTTGCCAGCTTTCAGAAATTAAAGTAAGGGACGCCAACCCCGGCTCATTTGAGCCTTCCCTACTCAGATGGGGTGGGATGTGCTGCTGCAGTGACAGACAATATTTTATGTCAGTGTTTTCTGTTAAAGAAAAAGTGATCCTTAGAGTAATCGTTCATACACAGAGGTGGGTTAGGGTACTCCAAACTTATACTCCAATCAGAGTAGCATAAGTTCAACACTTTTTTACTTAAGTAGTAGTAGAAAGGAACCATCTAATAAATTGTTTAAGCTTTAACTAAGCAAGTGTAAAAAGTGTTTTGTTAAACGTCTACTCAAGTACCGGGTAACTGATCATAACACCAGATTTAATAGTTTGCATTAAAATCATCGGATGGCCAAAAATATAAAGTTAGATTCAAATTCTGGTATTTTAAATAGTACTACCAAAATATTCACACCAATAAGGAGTTAGGTTTGGAGGCTGGTTCTAGACCATATTTACTATGGAGGCCAGTGTAGTGACTGTGTTTTCAAGGCGACACTTAAAAAAATATTAAACAAGAAAACAGAGCAATATATTTCGTCATTTGATCATTTGAACCAAAGAGCCACTTGTGCCTCCAGAGATCCAGGTTGCAGAGGCCTAATCTGGCAGAGGGAAAATGTGATCTTGTCTCAATACAGCAGCTGTATTGAGAGCAGCACTAAAATTGCAGCGCTATAATTTTCAATTAACTGTTAAAGTAAATTTGTGAAGGCTAAAAAAATCCCCCACTGAATATTTATTTAGTTTAATTTCTTCAAGACTCCAACAGGAGTCTTGAAGAAAGCCCATGGACTGCAGGTCTGTCTGGTACATTTTGGATTTGGATGTTTTCTTTTCATTGATAGGAAATCAGGTTTCAAACTGGTAAACTACATTAATAAAATAGAGAAATAATACATTAAATTACAATCGAACAATGTTTTTATAAACTATATCAGCATTTCTAAATAAAACACAGAAAGTCAGAATAAACTTTTTTAATGTAGAAAATAATTATGTACTTACTGTTAATCTGTTAGCATTATTTGTTCTTTAAATGGCCATTTATATTATTTTGGCTGATGATACTATATATGAAAAGTTTCATCCAAACTTACTCAAGATCCTAAAATAATCAAACCATAATAGTCTAGTAGAAGCACAATAAGAAACTTAATCATAGCAACGTGTTCTGTACCATATCAGCCTCAGGAGAAGATTGAGGGATGAATAGACACTGTTGTCTGGTTCTTCTAGGTTCTGGTCTTCCACTGATCCATTCTGACTGATATCAAACAGCCCGCTGCTGGGCTGTTCGATGGACACATTTTTTTTTTTATTCCCTACATTCATCCTTTCTGACATTGTTCAGTCTGGGATGTGTGTCTTCCCACTCACGGCCAGTGCCGTGCAGAGACCTTTGGAGGGGTATGGGCAGGGGCACTTTAAAAAAACAAATCAAATCAAATTTTATTTTATTTTTATTTGTAAAAAGGGGCACATTGAACAAGATCTTAAAACACTGTGCAACAACATAGCAACAACCCATACTAATCAAGAATCTAATATTTAATCAGATCATACTATATCATTGTCATCATGTGGGGGCAAAGCAAATGTAGTTTATGTTTACCTGATAGGTATAATATTGTTGTTTATCTTCCTGACAGAACTGGAGGGCTGAGTTGAACTGAGACTGTAGTTGTTAAACAGACCAGAGGAGAGAAGGTCACTGGTTATGAATGAAGCATGTTTTATATGAAATAAGCAAATCTGCTGCTATTTTACTAAATAATCCCTACTACTTCTGTTTAAACTCTATAACAACTTGGCTGCAGACTGCTTTAAAGATCAAAAAAGCTCAGAGGGGTTAACGCTACATAATATTTTGATGTTAGCTCCTATGAGAGATTTTGAATTTTAAGTTTGAGAGATATCAAGGCACAGAAAACTCAGTAGCTGCTGGTAGGCCCCTCAAGACATTCAGGGGTCATCCAGACAATCAGGGGTCCCTATAAATGGTTGAATTGTAACACAGACCATAGTTCTCAACTTGGTTGGATTCAGTTTATTGAGAATAACAATGTTATAAAATTGTATTTAATGCATTCAGCAGAAAAAAATAGTACATTTAGGATTTAATTAGGAAGTTTATTTTGTAAAAGTGCAAGAATCATCTTGATAGTTTGATTGTGTTACCATGGTTACAATATGGTGTAATCTTTGTGTTTGAGCAGGGTTTGTTCATAAATGCATCACAGCAAATAATAACCAATATTCAGTGATAGATTTTAAACTCAGCCAATTAATCTGGGCTCCCTGTCACAGACTTCACTAAATTTATATTTAAACATGTTAGTGATGCTGAGGTTCTTAGTAGGAGGGAGGCATGGGGCTAAATCAGAATTGGTGACAGAATTCCTGAAGTAAAACGACTTTCAATAATATAATTTATTAATGTATTAAGTACAAAAATACTCCCTCACACCCCAAAAACTGATGAAGATGCTGATACTATTTAATCGTTTTGAGCAATGCTGAAGTTAATTGTGAAGGCACAGAAACATCAATGACATACATACACACACGGTACGACGTCTCGAAAACCAGAAAGGTAAGATCATAATAGCCTTTCAAATTGAAAACACACTTTCCAAAATTTCTGTGATCCAGTGCTGCTCAGACGGTCTTACAGAGAGCTGGGGACATAAAGTGTCTTAATCCGGTGTAAAGAGGGCTTTAGATCAACAATAACAACAATAATAATAATAAAACAAGTTTAAATTTTCTTCCAACCTCCATCTAAAATCTAAAATAGCTATAGCAGACATAATCAAATGAAAACCTATTGCAGTTTCTTCACATAATTATTGTGGTAGGAGCCAATTGTTTAAATATTTCATGAAATTTATTTGTCCTATTTAATGTTTGTTGTGAATGGTGTATACTAGCAATCAAAGGAGGTAATTACTGTATTTTTCGGACTATAAGTCGCTACTTTTTTTTCACGCATTGAACCATGCGGCCTGTAGCCCGGTGCGGCTTTTCTGTGGATTTTTCTCCAACCACCAGTGGCCTCTTTTACAGGAAGTGAATCAGTGGGAGTCAAAATTGGAAATCAAAGAAAGAAGTGCTGATTTTCATTTAGAACAAGTGGATGCTAGCAGCAGGCATGATGAAGAAATGTTTTCAAACTCATGCCCCCTCATCATGGAAACAACACGAAGAAGTTCATATGATTTTAAGATTAAGGCTATCGATCTGGCAGTACAGATCGACAGCCGCTGCACGTAAGCTCGGCATGAACGAATCCATGGTTCGGCATTGGAGACGCAGGGCTGCGTCCTTAATAGCAGATTTATTAAGGACGCAGCAGAGGGCTGCCTCCTTGATTAATTACTCGTCTCGAGTAAGACGAGTAATTAAAGTGTAGAAATATTGCTTATTAAAAGTGGATAAACTAATGTATAAATAGCTCAGTGATGATGAATGACTTGCAAGTAAAATAACAGGTTTTGGTGAATGTAGAGTCTTCAATCGTTCCCAAAGAAAAAATTGACCCGGCCAGGAAATATTTATTTGCGGCTGACCTCACAGCAAAAGCCTTTGCTGAACTGACAGAGCAAGTTTTGACCTCATCAATTTCATCTCTGACAGAGGTAATTCAAACACACTGTGTTTAAATTACCCAATTCCCCGGATAGGAAACTTATCTCAGAGGCAGAAAGAGTCAACAGAAATGTCACAGCCATCGACTTGTCCAAAAGATCACCTCAGAATTGTAGGGCATCCGTTGTTTTTGAGGTTAACTGTTCCCCGGATGGGGAAGTTCAATTACCAGATAGGAACATTTGTGAAACCCCAACCAGTGGTGTGTTGCTCCCAGTTCTCAAAGACAAAACTACCTCGGTTGGGGTGGCTCTGTCTAAGAACAATTTTTTGACTTTTCCGAAAGGAATAACCGACCCGGACGGGGACGTTAACAATTTGGAACAGACCGTTGGTTCAAACATCCCAGATGTGTAGAGGACAAAAGCTGCACAACAAGTACAAACTGACATGATAAACAAGGAGGAGAACTTCTTTAAGTTCTCCAACAACTTCCAAAACATTTGGGTGAGTGCTACTTTTCAAAGTGTCCTTAACCTGAGCGTCACCAGGAGTTGTCTCGCTCAGGAAAGGGTGTTCATAGAGGCTTCATTGATCCCATGTTGTGCAAGTCTTATCCACTTAGCAGTTAGACATCCAGGCAAAAACCTTTCCCCAAATGGAATCTCTCTGATGGAGCTGAGAGAGAGAAAACTGTTATTAAAGGTGGGAAAAGAGTTTGAGATAAAATGCCTACTGGAGTCTGTGTTGGTCTGGCTGGACTCATTTGGTGGTGACACAGATAGACAGTTGTACAATGCAAACTCTTGCACAAAATGTGAGACAGATTCCTTACAGCTCCTGAGCAAGGCCCCCCTGGTTGTCCTTCCACTGGCAACAACTCCCACCGACATAGCTTCCCTCTTTATCAGGTGGTTATGTTTGGGGAGAAAACATTACTGTTCAGGGTGCTGGTCAACCTTGAAGTAAAAACACTACCTCACTGACAACAATGTACTAGTGTTTTTTCTACACCGGTTGGCCAGGTGTCATTATTTGAGTCATCAAGTGGTTCCCAATTGCACCATTGATATTCTTGGAGCTTGTGGACTGAGTGGTACTACCTGTCCTCCATTATTCGTGGTGATTCTGAACCGGGCCACTTTTACAACTATTTAGTGATTGGACAGGAGACACTAAAGACTGATGACGAACATGTCTTCACTGCAGATGGCCACTGCACTGAAGACATGTACAAAAGGTGATTCATTCATGCTTATGAAAAGGACATAAATGGAGAGGAAGACTCCACTCAACAGGACATGATGGTTTCTCCTGCCTCTCCTCCCAACAATGATAAAGGTGCTGTTGGGGAGGACTTAAAAATATTTAATTTGGAAGATGGAAAAATCCAAAAAGATAAAATATCTTAAAATATATGATCATATCATTTTGAGGCAGGAGAAGTTTGAGTGATTGGGACTGAAAATATGTGTTGTGATAAGTTCAGTGACTTAAGCTTTCATGACCAAACACAGAAAAATTTAAGAGATAAAGGGTAAAGAAATTTTACAGGTTTCCTGTTTGCAGGTATCTCTCCGGGCGCTCTGGCTTCCTGCCACAGTCTAAAATCACAACTGTTTGGTTAATATATTTTCCTCAGCCTACCCACTGGCAACACTGACACCACGAGATGACATGAGACCTAAATTCTGAACATCATGGCTTGGAGTGCATCCCAGTTTTCTCTGTCTGGCATATAACCATTCATTTTGGCTTTTCAACTGATTATTTTGATCCTGTGTCCAGACAGAGGGATAATCAGTAGGCCTAGTAGTAGTAGTAGTAGGCCTGTTTGTTCTGAAGATCCTGCAGCTTCCACTACATCTTCCTGACATGGCACCTTGTCACCCTGTCTCTCATATTGATAGGAGAAACCACAGAGCACTGTTAAGTTAAAAGCACTTAGTCTGAAGTTGGAATACTTTTCCTCCAACAGGTTCCAGAGGAATCACCTCAAACCAGACTAATGCATCTTCCAGTAAGCATGCTATTTCAAACTGTATTCCCAAGTCTGGTGTCAGTTTTTTCTCTCTCAGTTCCGTCAGAACTGGGTAGGTCTCCCTTGGGGAAAAGTGTTTGGCATTCTCCCAACTATTTTTCAATCTGAAAACGTACAGGGGCTCTCTGTTTTTTCCAGCCGGGTCAGTTTTGTTTTTGGGAGCAAGGGAACAGTTGTTCCCAAAGTCTTGTGAAGTCATTGCCAAGTCAGTATTTGTGGTTTCACAGTCTATTGTCTCTTTGTCAAAGCAAACTTCCCCAAAGCAAACTCCGTTGCTATGGAAACAATCAGATCAGTTCTGCATGACTCTGACTAAATATGAAATAATTACTAAATATTTAAGTAATAAGTACTAAATTGTTTATTTATTTGACATAAAGAATTAACAATAGATTTTTCTATGATTGAATTGTTTCATTTGCAGTTTTCCATTCATATTTTAGGCTTTTGATGGTAATGGTCAATCTCAAACGGTTACTTATTGAACCTGGTCCAGTTCTCATTTGCACTCTTCCTGAGTGTCTTTCTGCGCATATCCTTTCTACTTGCCTCAGCACGACCTCTTCTTCTCCTCTCTACGTCTGCCCATCTCTTCCGTTTCCTCTCCGCTCATCTTCTCTAAGGTTTTTCCTCTCATGCCACTTTATCTGCTATTCACCCCTCATCTTATCTGCTCCCCTCCCCTCCATACCGTCATCTTTTCTTCTCCAGGACTTCTTTCTCTCCAATCTTCTCCGAATGTCTCCAGACTTGCGCTGTCATTTTTACTTCTGGCTGCCTTTCCTTTCTCAGTCTCTCACCCTTTTGCCTTCTCCCCGCCCTGTACTCCCTCTTGTCATGTCCCCCATGTGGTTCATGGATTATTAATCATCTTGTGGGCTGGAGTGCTGCTGTGACACTTTCTAGAAGTGTGGCAGAAAGTCATCCACCATAAATTTGGTTCAAACAGTCCCCGAGGGATTTTCCATTGGATGGTGAACTTCTCCTCTCTGCTAAGGTTAGAACATTGATTCTTAACAAACTTAGAGCAAAATATGTATCAGCTTCAAGGGAGGCTGGGATATAATGTGATGCATAAGAACATACTTGAGTACACATAATAAAACTAACTGAAGAAATGAGATATTTGGCAACGCTGAACCTGTTTTATTGAGTTATTACTGACTGTAGATTATTTGGCAGTTGGCAAGAAAATACAACAAAACACTATATAACACATTTCCATGAATTTGCATACACAATTTTCTTTCGAAGATAATCTTCTCTACAGATTGGAGCCAGTAAAGGTCACATATAAGCAACATATGTATTGTTTTTAATGATATTTTATGAAAGATGGATGTTATAAAAATGTTAAATAAGTGTGAGGGTTGGAAGGTCCTTCTGCATTCAGTTTACATTTTTTTCCTGTGAACACGTCGGTTCTCTTCATGTGCTTTTGAAAAGAATGTCTGATTGAAAATCCTTATTGAACTTGTTTGTGCAGTGGTTAGAAGAGCTGACCTCATCATGTGTCATAGATCTGTGTTTGATTAGTTTTTGGTGAACTGTGTGGCAGTTATCGAGGTGAGTAGTAACTAATTACATTTACTCAGTTTCCTTGTGGAAAACTCTGTGACCATCATCATTTGTTCAGCTGATGAATAGTTGGAGAAACGTTACAAGTCATTTTTGAGCATGTATCGCCATTTTGTCTTGGTCCTGTTGTGATTTCAAAAACTTTGTGCATTTGTTTTAGTTAAGGACAACCAAGTTTCTCTTGAGGAATGAAGCTGGGTGGTATATGCTCAAGCAAGGACCAGATACTGATAGATACATCACTGATGTAGCATATATTTGTCTAAACCAATGAGTCACAGCTGTTCTTATACATTGGCACCCACCAAAGTATTCATTCCTCTCTACTGGCATATATCATAATGCAGTGCCCCAGAAAACCTTTGAAAATTTTCAACAATAAATTACTATTATAGATCCAATTATTTTTGCTTTTTCTATATATCAATATATTGTAACAAAGATATGGTTTTCTCAGTGTTGCAATCTTATCCATTGTAGTGACAATTGTGAACAGAGGCTGTTTCCTTTCAGGACCTTTATTCTTCTTGTTCAGGAATTATTTAATTTATATAAAAAGACTTAAGGCATCAACTGTACTTTAAAAAACCTGTAAAAATCAAGAAGGACTGAGTATATTTTATTTTATTGAACAGCATCAAATGCCAGCTTGTCAGTGATTTTAAAACATTGACTATGACAATGCAGAGTAAGAATTTTAATGTAGTACGATTTATAAACTACATTACATAAATTGTCATTTTGTTGGTTTGCAGGAAGATCCAAAAGAGAGTCTTTAATTGTCTTTTTTTTTCTTTTTCTTGCTTGTCTTTTGTTTTTGTGCTAGCTGGGTCTGGAGGGAGTCTCACATCCCTGCTGGTTCAGCCCATCTCCGCCTTCCTTGCCAAGACTTTATTGTCGTCGCCATCAGTGGGACAGGGAGCAGATGCCTGCACTCTTTTATCCATGCCTCCCAACACAGGTAAGCACAAAAAAAAATTATTTGCAGAGCTACTGATGGAATTGCATTAACTGTAGCAATTTTTAACTTTGTCTGTCTCTCATTGGGCCTCATCAGAGGGCTGCTCAGCTTTGCTATCTGTTTCTAAAACACAAATCAAATTATTCTATAAGTTGTGTGATTTCAGCAGATCAATAGTGATAGGTCTAAATGCATGGATTATGTTACCTTTAGTTTGAATGAATTAAAGGAAATGCAAATGTGAATTTGACCCTATCTGGTTTGGGAAAAAAAAAAGTGATGATTCAGTCCAAACATTAAAACAGTTCAAACTATGACCTTTTTAGATTATCAGCTTGTTTGGAAAAGTTAGTCCAAATCTTTCAAACTAAGAGAGGGTTTCAGCTGCTCAAAAAATCTGATCTAACATCGATACCCGGTGTAAACTTCAACATTTCAAATATATAGGTTGGACAACCTATATTTTTGAAATGTTGAAGTTTGAAGAATGTTTTTCAGTTCTGTTTTTTTGCCAAGTTTGACATTTTGAAAGTTTTAATGAAAGTGCTCCAACTATTACTGCAACTGAAGTCTCAGATCAGGTGTTGTACTCGCCTACAGCTTGTTATAGGAATGCTTGGTGAGTACACATATTTATTTAGAGCACGGCTGGCAGATGGAAATTGCTTTGGTCAGCTCTGAGTGCAGCTGCAGGATAATGAATTAGGGAAGACGCTCTAATTTGGGCCATAGACAGAACTTTGGGTTGAGTCCATTGGGCATGAAGGACTGAGTATGAGATTGTGACCGGGGTTCTTAGGTACCCCGGTCACAAGGTGCCCATAGATTACATGTCAGTAGATGTTAGCGTCTTCTCTGTAACTGTTGGCTATTTTCCTTGTTTCAAATATGAATCCAGTTTTTTCTATATGCTCAAAATTAAGATCAACCTTCTATTCTCTACAAGGCTCATCTGCAACATCAAGGCTTTTGTGCATCTCAACTGACATCCCAGCTTTAAATAATAAAATAAAACTGCTACAACTTGGCAAAAATATGTAAAATTATAATTTCAGTTGTAATATTGTAGGTTAAACTCTTTTTTAATGTTTTGAAAGAAGTCCCCTCTCCTCTATGTTGGCAGATTTCCACTGGAGTTTAAAAGAAACAACTTATCAGTATCAATATCACAGTCACCTTCACTGCTCCTCTGATCCGTCCCTCTGTCTTCCACTCAGGCATTTGTCCGCCATCATCTCCTGTTGACAACATGTTCCCTCATTTCTTGTGTGTACACTCCATCCATTTTCATTTATCCCCCAATAAATCCAAGCCGCTGGCCAGTGGCTTGGATTTCCTTCTCCTCTGGTGCTCAGATATTAGCTACACACACAGGTGCACACAGTGGTTTGTCATTGTTGTGCTTCAGTGCTGTCTGAAGGAGTCACTCAGCAAATAAGTGACACATCCAATATTGACCAAAGTATTGATCTTATATTGCAGAGGTTGTTTCATGTATTTGCTGCACTCTGTGTGGTTTTCTGTTGGAAACAAGTCAGTATCTCTGGTCTGAAAGGACAGCTGATGTCCAGTGTCCCGATGTCGGATGTTATGCCTATTCTAACGATGTTTCTGCTGGTTATTGACTGAACAGTTTGAAGTATCGCAAATGTGATCACAATGTGGACCGAGCCTAACCCACACTGAAGGAACCTGCTGGGAAACTGGGAGATGAACTACGAGGGACAGAGACTGAGTGGAAGACGAAGCCTAAGAGTGAGAGAGACGTATTCTGTCTCCAATCGATTAGTTTCACCCATGACCACACCTGAGATCCCACTATCATTTGTTTCCATCTGCTTGCCTCTTTTCATTTTTTTTGCTTTCTAGCCAACTCTCTTTTTACACTTTTTTTTTTTTTTTTAATTCCAGTTCAATTAAAGGCGGCTGCATTGGCTGGTCCTTGTTTAATTGCTCTTAGGAGATCAGTGAGATGACTTGAGCAGCCTCAGGATTCCTGTTCCTCTGTAGTTGCTGTGTTTTGTGTTCATATGCACCACGCCTCACAAAAGTCCTCTTACTGCGTTTTTCACTTTTTGCAACATCGGAGCCACAAACATCAATGTACTTGAAATTTAATCAGATTTAAATTTACCTTATTCACTTAAAAATAATGTGATGAAAACCTGACATGTCACTTCATCCTAACCACACCAACACTGCTAACATGGTGGTGGCAGCATCATGCTGTCAGGGTGCTTTCATTTGCAAGGGTCAGGAAAGGCAGACCGAGTTGATGGAGCTAAACATGGAGCAGTCCTGAAGGAAAACCTGTTAGAGGCTGCAGAAAACTTTAAACAGAATGGAGGTTCACTTTCCAGCAGGACAATAACTTTAAACATCTGGCCAGGCATGTCCAGAAGGGGTGGCATGACCAGAACAATAAAACATTGAAGGTGGGACAAAAAGACTTTTCTACATGTCCTGTGTCCACATAGAAATATCATATAAACCAGACGACCCTGAAGCTCAAATCGCCTCCGGTCTGAACGCAGCAGAAGGTTGTCTGCAAAGATGTCTGCTCTGCAAGAAAGAGTCACCTGCAGAAACTCTCCTGACCCCAGAGAAGACTTCCTATTTCCTGCTTCCTGCTCCAACAGGCTGGAGACATGAACATGGCAGTTTGGAATCATTCACTGAAGCTGGCCATGAAAGAGCTAAACCGTCCTTTTTCAATTGGACAGTGTCCTAACCGAAAACATTCAGACCCCAAAACCTGTTATTTTACTTGCAAGTCATTCATCATCACTGAGCTATTTATACATTAGTTTATCCACTTTTAATAAACTAATATTACTATGCATAAATAGCAATATTTTGTTTGTTCCTTTGTTCATTTAAATGTTCTGTTTTCAGAATAGGAAAAAGGGGATTTCTTTGATGCAGTCATGTTTTCATAAAGGGTCTAGTTGTGAGAGTAAACATTCACTGTCATGCAGAACATGACAGTGAATGTTGGACTTTAGCATCAAGGCTAACTAAATCTGGTCATAGTAGAACTGTGTGACTGCAGACAGGTGGAGCTTGTGTTTGGACATTGTCAGTCCTCCTGTCCCTACATTGACCTCCACCTTGATTTTAAACCTATATTATTAAATTACCTGATGATCTGTGGAAATGGCTGGTGTGAAATGATTTCCTGCTCCTGCTTTGTGAGCATGAATAATTTAACTCTCATCTTGCTTGGGCAGCTGCTTAACGGAACCAATTGGAGCTGATTGCTGAAATGTCAAAGCCACATGAATATCTATCTATATATATATACATATATATATAGATATATATTCTGTATTGAAAAAGATTGAAAAATATTTAACATTCTTATACTACAGTACAGCTCGTCATGAACAGTCAATCTGAAAGGGAAAGTTACGACATTCCAGATTCTGTTGAGAAGGATGTGAGAGCTTTAATTGTTTTCTGGCAATATTTTAAATACCACACTGTATTCAAATACATAATACCTAACGCACTAAAGCAGTAGTTTTTTTTTTTACTGAAAATATGTTTTCATTTCAGAGTCCCACTTTGGCTCTTGGGGATTTGTTAAAGTTTATATTCAATAATTTCCACTCCAATCATTGTAAAACTCCTACCACCAGTTGGCTGGACCTCTGTTGAATTTGATCAGTCCCTTTAAATATACAATTATTATAATTCATTTTTTGTTACATATTTTTAATTGTCAGTATTGTGCAGAAACAGTTATTACTTTGACATTAAATATTAAATGGGGTTTTTTTGTTGTGTCTTTTTTGTCTAAATATGCATAATTCTGCTGATAATGCTTGATTTATAAAAGCAGTGAAAAGAGAATAACATCCAGTGGGGTAAATACTTTGTATAGACACTTTGTTTCTGCCTTGTCTCTGTGATTACAGGCCTGTTTTGTTTGTTTGTATTGAAGCTGTCCACTTCCCTTCAAACTTTGCAGATTGAATTAGATATACCATTATAACACAGTGAAATGTATGATTAGGAGAGTGTTTCTGTTTGGAAACTATAATATTTTGAACTGTTGACTTTTGCAGTAGCTTTGAATAGTTTGTTTTTGTTGGTTTTAACAATTTCTTCAGCATTGTATAATTATCAGAATCGGCTTTCTTGGCCATGTTTGTGCAACAAAAAAGGAACTTGACTTTGGTTTTTCCCACTCTCAGGGAGTGTAGATGTTATGGATAAATAAATGAAGTTGATTAATATACGTACACTCACTACTTTACAGTATTTATGTAAAGGAGAAAAAAAAAAGACAGGTTAGTACGACAGAGTATTAGAGCCAGGCTTAGTGACTTTTAAAACTTAACCTAAGAGAATAAAGTTGTACAACTAGGGAGTCATTATAATATGAGAATAAAGTTCTAATATTACCAGAATAAAGTCGAATCTAAGCAAGGAGAGTTATATTACTGAAATAAAGTTGTAATAATATGAGAATGAAGTCATGATTGCACTAAATAGTCCATACCATAAAAAAGAACAAAGTCATAACATTACCAGAATAAAGTAATATTAGGAAAATATACTGACTTTATTTTCGTACTGAGACTAATCCTTAGTCTGGCCCTGGAACTAGTTAAAATATTCATATATTTATTTCACAATGGTGCAACTGACTACTCAGGCTGTAAGGTGTTGGTTGTGTCCTTCAGTTTGTGTCCAGGATTCTGAATAATGTCAGTGAAGACCAGCGGCTCCTGAAGAAGGCTATGCTTTTTAAGTGAAATATATGTTTTAATGGAGTAAAAATGTGCTTGCAATTGGTGCAAAGGTGCAAGAGATGTGCACCGCTGCTTGCAGCTTTAAGTCCTGGTTTTCTTTTTTACGTTTTTCAGACTGAACCTGAGTGACACAAAGAGTTCATGGGGAACAAAAGAAGTAGCCACAGCAGAATAAAGTTTCCTGCTTTACCTGCTGCAGCAGCTGAATGACTGACATAATCACACTCAGACCTTTCAAAGAAAACTGTAGGTTATGGGGACCTAATTGGAGTATGTTTGAAATCAGTAATTGTAGTAAAGGAGATCATTCATACTGTTACGTAATGTAAATGACAGCTGAAAAAATAACGTTCCTGTTATATACTCTACTAAATCCATACTTGGTGGGTTTCTGCAGCTCTTTGTTTCATGCGGTTCTTATTTTTTCCTCTCTGTCTTCCTCTTCCACGCCAAAGGTGTCCCAAATTTCTGTAGCAATTACTGCACTGCTGCAGAGGGAGATGTGAGCAAAGCAGAACAACTTAAAATGGCTTTATAAGAAGTACTCCCAGACCCTTTAATTACACCCATATTGATTGTAATGTGGAAGTTCCCCACTTTCAATGACTACTGTTTCTTAAATGCCATTAAAAATGCCCTGCAGAGGATGTCACTGGAATGCTTCTCAGTGATTAGACAACAGTTTAGACGGCACGGACTGGAGGTAGTAGAAACAGATGAGATAAAACATATAAAACTTTCCAGTTAGGTGTATCTTTCCATTACTTAAACTAAATAGGTAGAGCCAATATAACATACATAGCAAGTAGAAAAGTGCTTCACTTTATTTACATGTTGTTAGTCTTATTCCAAGTTGTATTAAATTAATCTCATTCCCCAAAATCGCCACACAAATAGCCCATTATAACAATGTGGGGAAAAAGTCTCTAAGTCTTCAATAAGTGTTGACGGTGGTAGTTCGTCCAGTGATCGGTGGGTTGCCGGTTCAATCCCAGCTCTGTCTGTTTCAGTCGTTGTGTCGTTGAGCAGGACGCTTCACCTGCCTACCTGCTGGGGGTCAAAGGGCCGGGTGGTGTGTGGCAGCCTGGCCTCTGCCCCGGGGCAGCTGTGGCTACAGTGTAGCAGCTTGCCACCATCAGTATGTGAACGTCTGAAATTCCTCCAAATAACTGATACTGTTGTTTTCCCCATGAAAACAGTCATGTACTCTGCCTGTGTGTCCATGCAGACCACTTTACCAAAAGGTGGTTTGTATAAATTTTTGCCTCGAATATATTTTATGCTTTGAATGAAAAGACCAGACATTTCCAAGGTAAATTATTTCTGAGCTGAATTCTTGAAAGGAAGTGGACAAAGGCCATGCTTCTGTCTGAACGTACCTCGTGTGCATGATGAGGCCACAGATCCTTTTTATTACGTCCTGTTACAATAAATCCTACAATTTAAGTGGTTGTACTTTTTTAACTGTGAATGTATAAAAGGTCATTTGCTACTTTAGTTTTTTTTTTTTCCAGAAATAATAAGGAACACTTAAAAAAAAATTCTGCTTCTTCCGTTCATCACTTTGACTGCGTACAATTGGATGGATCAAGTTAATCTACTTCTCACAGCACTAAGATAAAAACGGACCAGAAAAGACCTTAGCAGAGACATAGACTGTTAGCAAATAGATGGTTAAAGCAGTGAAAGTACATTTAAAAATATCAGACTTTTGAGCTGCAGTCAAAAATCCAAACCTTTTCCTATATTCATAACAGACACAAATCTGTCTAAATCTGTATTAGCGAGTGTTTCTCCTTTACTGAGATAATCCATCCAGGTGTGACATAAAAAGTTGCTGTTTAGACAACAGTCCCGGTTTGCCTTTGTCTGGCCACAAGGGGCGCTCACTCTCAAGTGTGCAACTACTGCAGGAGAAAAATTTTCAATAAGAAAAATATTATTTATTCTGCACTTCAAGACAACTTCAGTCTTCTTTTATTTTTAACAGCTAAAATTAAAAAAAAATAAAAAATGACTAAAAAACAGAAATGACAACGTACCCAACAGGGGTACGTTGGGTTACCCTCACATAACAAAGAAAATATTCTTCTTTGTTATGCGAGATAACAAATAAGAATATTTGAATTTCTTCAAAACTCTCAGTAGCTCACCTCTAAGATATAAATCAAAACTTGTGCATTTATAAGTCAGACTCCATTTTACTCTGAAAAAAGTGCTGCTATCTGAGAAAACACAAGAAGTGCTCCTCAAAAAAAAATTTGATATTTGGAATAAACTAAACAAAGATCTTGTCCATGGTACTAGGATCAACACTTTGGACACAATGTCTGTTTTAACTATTAGGTTTCAGACATATGAGGAGAAATATATTTAGTTTGATAACGAGCTTCTAAAACATTCTGGAGGCTGTCAGATTCCAGGCAGAAAAAAAAATCAAAGCAGAGCAACTCAAAACATTTAGCACTGAGATTAAAACCTTACTGTAAAGGAGATATTTGTTGTAATAAAAGGTTTTATCTAAACCTTTCATAGCAAGAAAAAAAACTACAACTTCTCCTGTTCTAGACTTGGCCAGGCGTCTTTTATCTGCAGAAAATCTCCACCCTATAGTGAAGTAAACAGTTTTTGATTATTTCAAAGACTGAACCAATAAAGCTACTTTCCTTTCATGGAACAGAAGATGGCCATGTTGAGATAAGCTAGAAGAGACTTTGTAGCCAACACAGTCCACAGCGAGCCTTTAACACTGCCATCTTTAGCTGACACAAACTCACAATAATAACAGTATATTCAGCTCCAAAACGCACATCTCTCTCCTCCTTACACTGTTGCTTACGGTTGTGCTACTGACTCCTTGATATGTTTTTCCATGTGAGTTGTCCTCATGATGAAAACGTGTCTTTGTCTCACTGTGACGCAACAAGAGACCAAATATATTGGTTTTGTTTAAAGGAAAATTATAAAAATAGTAATGGATAAGTAACTAATCTGATTCTTGGTTTCAAAAAAGTAACATATTAGATTACTTTTTTTCTAAAAAAAAAAAAAGTGGTCAAATTAGAATTAGTGTTTGTGAGGATTTGAGTTTTCTGAGTTTAGTTTCTGTGTTTAGTTTAGGTTCTGTTTCTTGTGAGTCTCTGTGATGTCCTGTCTCTCGCTCCTTGATTGTTTCCCAGGTGTGTCTCGTTCCCTTGATTGCCCTCTGTGTATTTAAGCCCACCTGTTGTCTTTGTCTGTTGTCGGGTCCTAGTTGTTTGTAAGTCATTGTTATGTCGCCTTGTTTTTTGTCATCACAGTCGAACTGTATAGTGCTGTGACGGCGTCAGCTCTCGTTATCAGTTGTCTGTTGATACCAGTGTTAGCATTAGCTACCGTTCGCTGTGCTGCCTGCTCCTTGGACTGTTTGAGCTGTATTTTCATCATGGTTACCATCATTCATCTCCTACCTGGGTCTGCTGCATTCACTCTTAACACCACCACCCACAAATCATGACAGTGTTAGCTTCATTGTTTGAAGCTAACAAAGCTATGAAAATCACTAGTTATATTTCTGCCCAGTTGTTATGCAAATTTTAAGCAAACTGTTAAAAAATGCTAATGAGGCGTGTTTGAACAGATCTTTGAACAGATCAACCATTTCATAATTTCATCTGATGAAGATGTTATGCATGGCTGTAATAACAATATGTAGCGGTTGGATTCCAGCATGGACCACACTTTTCAGAAAAATGGAGAGTCATCCCCTCCGAGCCCGGAGGTTTGGACTTTTTTCAAAGTTTTGTGAAGTTATTTTGAATTTTGCCGTTTCCATCTAACCTTTTCTAATGCGGCACTTCAAAGTGTTGACGGGAACACAGCGTCTTCTCAGAAGTCGCAGGCAGATTGTTGCCTTCTCGTGACCTTCTCTCACAGCAGGACTTCAGATCTTCAGCCAACACCAGAATTATTTTGTTTGGATGTTTTTCACACATTTCTCACCCAAACATATCCATCTCTGGACCCAACTCCCTCCTGCACAGCAGAGTGGCTGAATAAACCCGTGTCTATACTTGGATTGTTTAAACAGAAAGTGAACGTCACTGTTAACCAACAGGAAATTGCTAGTGGATTTGTTTGGATTTTTTCATAAGGACAAAATGAATCGGAGGAAGTCAAAAAGTCTCCATAGTTTCCACCAGGTTTTTCTTACTGTGACGGGGTTAAATTTGGATGTCATGAACAAATGAAACAAATGGATGGCTGGGCCAGCTATATGTTTTTTTATGAATACGGGTTTGATACTATGTTTGATTTATTCTGCAAGTATCGGAGACACATTTTAGTGTCTTTAAATAACTAAATCTTCTCTGAAAACTGTGAGTCACCTCTTACCTACAGAAACGGCCCCATCTGTAAACTCATTCATCATGAAGGGGAATCGCTATTTGACAAATCTCTCTCCCGCTCTCTGCGTCTGCATGTCTGCAGACTGAATACGCATAAGGGCCACATGTTCCATCCCCTCTCTTTAGCTGTAGTCATTTGTGGCCATTGTCAAAAGTGATAAATGGGTTATGTGGCTCAGATAAGAGAGAGCAGTGAATTTTTATAATGCATTAAACAGGAGCGAGAGGGCAAGCAGACAGGCGGACTGGGAGGGACGGAGGAGCAGAGTGGAGCGGAGCTGGGGAAAGTGGGCTGTCATGCTGTGGTGCTGCAGGCGGTGCACCTCTGTCACACACAGTTTGAGCCCCCGCTTCACATCTTTACTGGCGGTTCGTCTGTATTTTCCCTCAGATATCCAGCCATCAGCCCCCTTGAGCTCACAGCCGTCCAGCAAGGCAGCAGAGCTGGCAGTCACAGCTTCCACTGACTGCTAAGTCACGTGAATCTCCCAGCAGTGTGTGCGTGTGTGTGCGTGTGCGGGGGTGTGTGTATGCGTTTGTGTGGACGTTTTCAGTGCTTCTCGTTTCTGAATAAAGCACACTCACAGTAATTTTAACAATTCTTTCCACAAAACTCTTCTGGGCTTAGTGATGTTTGTGAATATGAGGTGAAGCAGTAAACCTTATATTACTGCTTCACCTTATATTATGGGTGAAAAACATCCAAACAAATTGCCTACCGATCTGCGTATCGGTGTATGAATGTGTGAGCGTTTGTGAGAGTGAATGGGTGAATGTGACTGTAGTGTAAAGAGCGTTGAGTGGTCAAAAATGATCGGAAAAAGCGCTATATAAGTTCAGTCCATTTACCATATTATAATAATGATATAATAACAATTTTTACAACTCGTCTTTCCATTTAGGCTTGATGTCACAAATGTTAACTCCAAAATGAATTCAATATAAAAACTAAAACTATGACCTATCCTACCTAGCATAAACTCTTAGACATAAAACGTATACTTTTTCTTTTACTTTTGGAGTCAAGTAAAATCAAGTGCAAATAATCCAAACAATTTAAAGAGAAGAGTTCTACATTTAAGAGTTTTACATTTAAGAGTGTCTTTCAGCTACCAAGTTTCCCGGACGGGGAACTTATCTCAGAGAAAACAGAGTCGAGAGAGACGTAAAAGCTGTTGATTTGTCCAAAAAAAACCTCTCTAAATGGTAGGGTTACTGTTGTTTTTGAGGATTACTGTTCCCCGGACGGGTACATTAATTCAGAACAGAGAGTTGGCTCAGCCATCCCAGATGTAGGGAGGACGGAAGATGCAGGACATGGACAAACGGACATAGGAAACAAGGAGGAGAAGTTCTCCAACAAATTCCAAAACATTTGGGTGAATGCCACTTTTCAAAGTGTCCTGAACCTGAGCGTCACCAGGAGGTGTCTCGCTCAGGAAAAGGTTTTTCTAGAGGCTACATCCATCCCATGCTGTGCGAGTCTTATTTACGCAGCTGTCGAAAGCCAGGCAAACACTTTTCCCAAAAAGAGATCTCCCCAGTTCTGATGGAACTGAGGGAGAAAAAACTGTTATCAGACATGGGAAAAGACTTTGACATACGTTTGCTGGAGTCTGTGTTGGTCTGACTAGACTCATTTGGTGGTGACACAGATAGAGTTGTACAATGCAAACTCTTGCGCAAAATGAGAAACCGATTTCCTTGAGCTCCTGAACAACGCCCCCCTGGTTGTCCTTCCACTGGCAAGAACTCCCATCGACATAGCTTCCCTCTTTATCAGGTGGGTATGTTTGGGGAGCAAACATTACTGTTCAGGGTGTGGGTCAACCATGAAGAAAAATTGTTTTTTCTACAGAGGTCGACCAGGATACACCAAGTGTGTCCCAATCAGACCATTGATGTGCCTGCAGAATGTGGAACGGAGCGGTAACACCTGCCCTCCGTTTTCTGTGAGGATTCAGAGCCAACTCACTTTTACACTTACTTAATGTAGGGACAACAAACCATGAAGGCTGATGATGAACATGTCTTCACTGCAGACAGCCAATGCAGTGAAGACATGTACCAAAAGGGATTCATTTATGTTTATGAAAAGTTAAGAAATGAAGAGAAACACCAGGAAGTCACACCTGATGTTACAGGTTCTCCAGCCCTTCCTCTTGTAGATGATAAAGGTGCTTTTGGAGAGGAGATAAAAATATTCAATTTGGAAGATGAAAAAAACCCAGAAGAGATAATAAGTGACCATTTTGAGGCTACAGAAATTTGACTGTGACCGAACATGTATCGGTCCCGGTAAAGTGTTCAGTTACTTAAATTTCTAGAATAAATTTATAGAATAAAAGGGTAAAAAGATTTGACAGGTTTCCTGTTTGCAGGTTTCTCTACAGGTACTCCGTCTTCCTGAAATCATGACTGTTTGGTTAATAGGCTTTTCCAGTTGACCTTTGCCCCATGTCTTCTCCCCTCTCTCATAATCCACTTTCCTGTCTACTACTGTTAGACAGCAAAGTCTAACAGTAGTAGACTTTCCATTTCTTCAAAACTACTTTGAAGAAATGTCAAAAATATGTTTTGTAATTAAATTTCATAAATACCTAAAGGTAATTTTCTGTTTGCAGGTTTCTCTCTGGGTACTCCGGCTTCCTGCTACAGTCTATAAAATCATGACTGCTTAGTTGATTGGTCTCTAATTCTCCTTAGCTGTGTGTATATATATATATATATATAAGTTCTTTCCGGACCATGTGTTCATGCTTTTTTTCAGCAGGGTCACTAAAGTTTTTAAAAAGTTCTTTAAAGTCATGTATCATATTTGTTTGACTTAACATGTATAAACGTCTTTGATTTAGTTTGTCAAGTATAATCTTAATAAGCACTGAGCTGTGTGGTTGCAATAGGATAATGAATACTAAAAAGATGTTGAGGGGTATGAATACGTTTGCAAGACTTGTAGTCTCTTGTCACCTAGTTGCAATTATTGCAAAAGTCAAGAGAAGGGCATGATGATGGTAGGGAATAGAGAGGAAAGATAAAAGAAGGGAAAATGTCTGATGACTGAGTGGACTGCAGTGAGAGCGGAGAGGGACTATGGGTGGTGAGTGAATGAGCAGCAGGCTGGAGACATTACAGACAGAGCAGAAAATTTGGCAGGTAAGTGCGGTCAGCGATTGTGTAAATGTAGAGCTGATGGCAGGAGAAGCTGAGAGTGAAGAAGAGTGAGGCGTATTGGCAAACTGAGCCATTTTCTTCCTCCTGAAGAGCAAGAAGACAAGGCTTACCACAGAACCTAAAGCTGCTGATTGAGACCGAAAACAGAGGCTTTGTCATTGTCGAGCAGACTGAATAAACAGAATACATGTTTTAATTTCTCTTCTGATCTGTTTTGATCCCAGAGCGAAAGAAGATTACTGTGACTATTGGAAACCAGATGTCCTACAAGAAGATTTACAACGTTGTTGGATACCTGAAAGGAAGAAAAAACCCAGGTTTGTAAGACATGAACAAGTATGTGAACAGAGCAAATCAGCTGAACAATCTTAAAGCAGGACTCAGTAAAACTCACTGAGTTTTACGCTACACTGAACCATCAAAACACCCAGAGCATCAGGCTTGATTTGTGACAGAATGTTTCCTTCACATTCTTATTGGAAAGAATCTGATAAGAAAGATCCAGTTTGAAAGTCAATGAAGTTTGGCTTTGGTAGTTTCATTAATTAATGGTCTGTAGACCCTTAAATGACAATGGTCTACAGACAGTTTAATTGGAAGCTAACATACACTTCTAAATCTAGCCTTGGTTGGGCCATTTGTATGTCTGAGCTCATCAAACACATTTTCATAAAACCTTCTCCTTTGGTTATCACTGTATGGCAGGTGTTGCCAAGGGTGACACCATCAGCTTTAAGTTTATGTAGCCATTACAAAAAACCCCGGTCCGATTTATTATTATTATTTGAAAACTGCTTTTTGGATTTGCATGTCTGAAAATAAAATTTGTTTGACAAATTCAACCATTTAAGTGTGACAAAATATCAAAAATAGGGAGGAAATATACTTGTACTTGGCAAATTCTTGTCACCACCATGTACATTTGCTGTTTCACACTTATTGTTGATATTTAATGCTTTCTAGTCATTTCCTTGTGAAACAAAAAGCTGCAAATATTTCTTGTCCAATTTGAAGTTCATCGTTGCCTCTTACATATAGTAAGTTGAGCAGTTTTTGCTTTGAAAGCAATGTCACTTCTTCTAAAAATGGAACAGTTTATCAATTTATCATGTTAGATTAAGGAAAATCTTAAATTTTCAAAGGGCCTTTACATTTGAGTGAGTGACGTAACAGCTTAGTTCAGCAAGGTAGAAAAGAATATTGTATTTTTTTCTTCCTTTAAAAGCATCTTTTTTTTCCCTTAAAAGATGGTAAGAAATGAGGACAGTAATAAAAATGAAGCCAAACCTCGTCCACCGTGTGGAAGTGGGCTGCAGCTAGCTTTTAGCATAGCAGCACAGCTAACATTTACAGGAAGGTTGAAAAAATTAGAAGCTCCTTCATCCATCCATCACCATGCAGATAGCTGCTTAAACACACACAACATGAAAATGTTTTCAATGTGTTTAGATTATAATGTTGAACTTGTAAAGTCCATAGTCGGTCACACTTCATTTTAACTCCAGGGAGTGAATTTCTGACTCGTTTTGTCTCTTTCTCTTTTATTGTCGGTATATCGAAGGGTTTTTTCATCTTGTCCTTGCCTCTCCTCAACAGCCTTCCTCCTTACACATCCTCCCCCTCCACTCCCATTGCTGCGGTGCAACCCTACCTGTCCTGCCCACTCACCAGTGGAAAATTACCTCACTGATTTACAGTGTGATATTAAGCAGACATAATGGGCCACTATAACACATAATGTGGGCCACAAATCTCCGCAAGTAGCAACACTTCAACTGGTTGTTGGCATTTGATCATATGCATGTTCTACACTCAAACATGAGCAGAATGAATATTCATGCATGCTCGCATCAGGCCTATCTTCCCAGCTTTATGTACGTTATGGCTGCACAAAGACGGGCAGCATCATAATAAATCTTAAAATACTCTCTGCTCCCACGCATGTGAATCCTGCAGTCAAAGCCTTGTACCTTTAAATAAAAGCTCAGTTCTGCTGTAGTTGAGGAGAAAAGACATTGTTGATGAAGTTCTCCATCTGAATAGATATTATTTAAAATATAATGTAAAATAATCAGTGACCATTGCCTCAACACATCACAGAGTGCTTTTTGGTTCCTTGTGAACTGCTATGGCAATAATGGCTGACATTATCCTCAGAAGTAAAGTTTTCTTCCATCCTCTGATTTTACACAGCATAACGTTCAGAACCTGACGCTTCCCTGATTGGTTGTTTCTGACCGAGCCGTGTATTTTTACAGTTGGAACACAAAGATTTTATACTGTCACAACACGGTGACAGTTTTAACAAATATGTTAAAATAAAGAAACATTTAGTAGAATTTCCCTACAGCAACTTCAAAAGAATTTTAAAAATGGTGAATGGACTAAATGTGTGTAGCGTGTGTGTAGTCATGTGGACCGCACTTTACCCTTCATTTTCATATTCAAAAAAAATACAAAGACTTGTGAGCAATTTGTGAATTAGTGCCAAGTTTAGAATGAGGAAAAGTGTGTTAAATTCAAACTTAAGCACCAAATTATTTTTGGTTTTTATTATAACAGTTACATTTTGTTACATCTAATTTTCACTGTAAGCTATTATTTCTCCGACACTCATGCTTGTGAGGCAACAGATTTGTTTAGACCTCTTGCTGATGTCCTGTCTAATCTTCTACAAAATGGTAAACGTCTGAATGAGAAGATTAACCAAAAAAATTACCAAAATATGAATAGTTCATTTGGCACAAATTGCCTCAAAGCTTTATCTTCAGGACAGAACTGGTTAAAAACAAAGTCTTTATCGCTGGACGCATTAAATCACAACTGATCCCGTTTAACATTCAGCAGTTTGGTTAAGCCAAAGGGAAACAAAAAACATTCTTTCCTCTAATGTTACTCATTCACTAGCGGTTTCGTGATGAAGTGTGTCATCTTCTATTGTGTAAAATACACAAAACAAAAAAAAACATACACACAAAAAACCCCTTAAAATAAAAAAAAGGCTGTTGAACTTTGGAGCTGCATAGCGCTGTAGTGCCAGGATTTCAGATGAACAAGCAGACAGTCGGCGATGTGGTGTGCTGCACTGATCAGGTTTCCACTCCAGGAGCATTTTCTAGGAACCAGGACGGGTTCGTCGTCTCCCGGCATTTCCACTGAATTTACCAGGCCTTCAATAACACAGGGTTACAAAAAAATTATTTTTTGGATCTTGTCTATGTTTATTCAATTGAATTAGGATTATTTTGCACCGTTGAATCAAAAAATGACAGCAGTTTTTCTCAATCAAGTCAGGTTTTTATTCTAATTTAATTTAGAGAAATCTGATCTTCTGAGTAAATTGAAGACATTTTTGTGACATTATCTGTTCATTTCCTTTAATATTTCTCATCCAAAAAGGTTTTAGAAGAATTTTTTTTTTTTTCTAACAGAGTGTAAAAATTATATTTTACAAACTTAGATTTCTATAAATTGAACAATAAACACTTAGGGTAAGTACATGTAAATTGAACATTATGTCTCTTTCCTGTCCTGGTGGAATCTCTCCTCCTGCTCATCACTCTGATCCCAGATTCTCAGGAAACAGATCCAGATGTGAGAACAAGTCATGCATTTTGATGCTCATGTTGCTCCATAGTTCAAAAAGTTGACCTGATTGACCAAAACCAATGTGAATTTTGGATTCAGCTCATCAACATGACCCTAAAACAGTTGAAACCCCGACAATTTCTTGGCTGTTGACCAGCGTAATTCACATATATAGAAATTAATCTTATCCCCGGCTCACATTTTCTGTTAACTATTAACTGTTTTTAAGACACTCATGCCTGATTACAGTTGAGAGAGAGAGGAAGTGAAACTAATAATTTGGGGCTTAAAAGGTTTATATCCCGGAGCAAAAATTAAAACATCAAGCATCGGATTATTAAGATTCTTAAGAAATTATGGACTATTGCTGCTGGGTGCGTTTGTGTGTGTGGCTGTGCTCCTTTGGGACAAGTCCCACAGGTTTAATTTATTTAATATCTGTGAATGTTACAAACTTGTTCAGACTTTGAAGTGCCTATAATTCAGCTTCACAGAATAAATCCTGTGAAATGATCACCAGTCTATGACTAGAACACCAGCTTTATTTCCCCAACAGCAGCTGTCACTGCTCCTCCCTTCCATCCTCTCCACTAAAGTGAGAAAACGCGGAAACTGCTCCAAGATTTGTTGATTGATTGACTGTTGCGCTACCAGTCTGAGTCTTTCATTTGTTCAAATGTTTGGGATTGGACTACAAAGATGTTATCTTGGATCATGTAGGATGGATTCTCTGGTAATGGTGATGTAAAGCAGCCCATGAGGAAACAGCCACATGAAGGAGGAAGGAAGCAATCTCATAATAGATAACAGGATACAGCAGCCTGTCAGTTTGTCATTGCTAGTACTAATAATACATTTTATTTGTATGGCACTTTTCTAATTACCCAAAGACACATTGCAATAGTAATGTGTGTATATATATATATATATATATATATTTTTTTTTTTTTACTATTTTTTTCCCCCACATTTTTTTATGCCTAAAACACCTTGGAAAAAAAAAATCTGACATAAAGGATCATAATTCATGCATGAAAGATTTAGTAAGGATTGTGACCACGGGGACATTTGAACATGAAAACAGTTTTGATGGATAAAACAAGTTGTGTGCTTGACATTATGCTGTTAACACAGCTGAGAAAATGTGATAACTACAAGTTATCTAACCAGACAGGCATGGTCGCTGCACGTTTCATGAATCGGCAAATATCATATAACTCATGATGACTAAAACTGACACAAAGCAATCTATTGGTGTGTGTCTTAAACAGCTTTTTGTGGTAATCTTAAAAAATCTTAAATCTTCTTTTAGTGCATGACATTAAACTTGTTTTCTCCTTCATTCCATTTTCTGCTTAGCTATAGACAGCTAAGCCTTCTATAGTTGCATCAGGAATATTTAGCATTTACTTTCCATAATAGCAATATTTTTATAGCATTTTTTCCACATTGAGACAATCAAATTATTGAATGCCAACACCAGCAATAGAACAGAATTGCAGTATAAATTCATTCCTTTTTACATATTTGCTAAAATCAACTCCACATTTATTGTCAGTGGAGGAAAATAAAGCCAGGAAGCCTGATGGTGTTTAAATATTGAACAGATGGTGGCTCTGCTGTGGAGAGGTTGCCTTGTCCCCCTGTCATTTTCTCAACATTAGCATTGTGTGCTTTGGTGAATGCAGATATTTAACCCAGCAGTGATGTTCACAACAGGTGTGCGTCATTAAGTTGTTCAAACAGTAAGTGACCTTGCGGTGCGAAGTGTGAGCTCATCGGTGTCTGTGTCTGGAGGCAGCGCTGCTGTCGCAGATGTGTCGGGATTTAACGTTTTTATTTTGCTGAATTATTATTTTTGAAAATAATTCTGTGGCCTGGCTTAGCAGGTGGCAGCTTCCATTTCAGCTGAGAGGGGCAGTGGCTACATCTGAATAGACAGTTTGTCCTTTTAAATGGATGAAACCTCGTCACGAGGTTCATAAGAAAAGATGGCACTTTTAATCAGAAGGAATTAGAGCAACATGCTGCAGAGAGAATATGAAAGAGCATTAGGTACTTTGCCTAATGTGTTCTTATCAAAGAAGGTTATTATACATGTATCATCTGAGTATGAAATTATATTGCAGAAAACATTGTTATTACCAGTACCAGGAATATAAAGAAGAAAAGCACACCATCAAAATGGATAACATAATATCACCCCTGGCTCGGCACACTCATCCTCCCTTCTGCATATTGGTCTCTGTGTTTCCACATTAGTACCAGCTGGATTGAAAATATGAAAAATACCATTTTGAACTAAATGGCACACCTGCAAGAATAATGATTTTTATTCTATTTCTACCTTATTGTGTTTTCTCTTAGAATTGATGTTTATTATTTTGTCCTGATAATATTCAAGTGGCCTCTAATACGGCTGAGAGGTCATCAAAATGAGCTTTGAGCTATTGAAAAAAAATTGGCCCTGTTAATAATAAAGCAATTACATAATTTCATCCAACATCACACCCCAGAGCATCCACATAACCAAAATCTATAAAAGGAATATTTTAAGCATACATATTGCCTTCTTCTTTAATGTGTCCTGGCCAGTTGGAGGATTTATCAGCTTGATTTCTCAGGACAAATTTCATCATGACCAATCAGCGAACAGATCAAGGAGTTATGAGCGATCAATCAAGTTTATCTGTATAGCACATTTCAGCAGTAAAGCAGGTTAAAGAAAACTATTTACTACTAAGGATGAGTCTCTGCAATTTCACCAAAGCAATTTATTTATTTCATTTTTTTTCTGTTTTCAGATCGCCACGTTCTGGTTGGCAGTCGTCATGACAGCGACCAGGGAGGTGGAACTTCGGCCATTATGACTCAACTCATCGCAGCGCTAACAGAGCAGACCAAACAGGGATGGGTGCCGGACCGTACCACTGTGTTCTGCTCATGGGGAGGCACAGCCCTGGGGAACATTGGGTCCTATGAGTGGGGAAAGGTCAGAGATACAAGGAACATTTACTTTCTGTAATACCAGCTTTGTGCTTAAAGAGAGAAGACAATAATAAATGGCATCAAACTTAAGTCTGGACTTACAAATGAAGAGTAGACAGAGAGAAATTGAGCCCAACTTTAGTGGAGAGAATCAGCTTTAACTTAGACAGGAAGTCATTGTGGTGATAGTGTGACAAATATGCCAACAGTTCCGAATGATAGACACTGTAGGAATCCATTTTTATTCACAAACTGACCAAAACTAATTCCTAATCATTTCTTGTGCTGTTATTTGGTTTTCTGTTCAAATCTTGCTTAATGTTTGCTAAATATGTGCTTTTATGTCGTTGCTTTGCCATTTTGAGCCTTCCTCATGGTAGAGACTGGATCCAGAACAACTGAATTCAGCGCTGCTAGGATTCATCTGTTCCTTTCTTCGCCTATCTCTTCTCCATCTCTGCCTTCTGCTTTCTTCTCTCTTTTCCTTGATTACTTCACACAGACGTCCACTGTGTGGTCGTACAAGAGCTCATACCATGATTCATTTGTCTAGTTTGATATTAGCCAAAACACATGGCTGAGTTTCTTACCGACTCTTCGGTTAAGGTGGTGGGCTGGTCTGAGTCTGGACAGTGACCTTCCCGTTTTCTTTTGATCGTCCTTCTCCTTCACCAGAGGGATGCGGTTACTCTGTTTTATGAAACTGTATGCTGCATTTATAGTTCTGTAAATCAGACTTTTCGCTTGTTTTCTTGCTGGATTAGGTGATTAGTTTTGAAGTTCATTTTTCAGTATTCCAGTTTCACTTTGTCATAGTTTGTCCATCAATCTGATTTGATTCCCATTTTATTATTCAATAACTATATTTGCTTTGTCTTTTCATTTGTAGCTGGATTGCATCTTAGTCATTAAAGAAATTATTTTTTTCACAGAATAATTCAGCTGTAAAGTTTGGTTATTTTGTTAATAATTGTCAGACGATTAGAAATCAGTGTGTCAGCTATGACTCCTTGTGTGAGTTTCTTCTGCTAGTAATCTGAATTCATTCCTTCATTAGAGACTAGTTTGGCTTATGATCCCAGAGACCCTGGAGTTGGTGCTCTGATTAAGCTAAATAATTTTAATATTCTTAATAATATATATAAGCCAAACACTGATGCATCTTCTGATGCCCAACAATTATGATGCCACTGTGTGAGGTTAGTACGGCATTCTTTGCTTCCAGAACTTTGATTCTCAACTCCCTTTTCTCTGTCCTTCCTGCAGGATAACAGTGTTGTCCTTCAGAGCAGTGCTGTGGCCTACGTGAGTCTGAACTCTCCAGTTCAAGGGACTGAGACTCTTCAAGCTACAGCATCTCCAACTCTGTTGCAACTGACCTCCGATATACAAAGGGTAAGTTCTTATACAACCTAATAATACACACAACTGAACAATACATTCTCCAACAGGCTTCCTGTGTCTTTGCAAAGATACAAAATTTTTTTCTCAGTGTGACATTAAATCAGACTAAACTTTTCAATTTAGGATTACTGCAGTTAACTCTGTGTACTGAATGCCAAAACCACAACATTTTTATTTTCCATCCATTATCATACCCATTTGTCCCTTGTGGGGTTGAGTGGGATACTGGTGCTCCTGTTCAACAGTCAACAGAGGAGAAGCTGGATCACCCTAGTCAAATGACTTGTCTGTGGAAGATACATTTTTGTGTACATTTGTGTATGAGAAAGCTGTAATCTGGATTATTATGCTTCTTTTGGAATGTCTTCTTCCTTTCTGAATGGCCTTTTGCCCTTCATTGGTACAGGACTCATCTCATAGCAGGACATTCTCATGATGTTCATAGTTGCTTGACTTGATGGACATCTTCATAGACATGGAAATTGTACCTAAGTAAGACCCAGATTTGTGGCGGTCCTTTATATTCTTCCTGATATCTTTCCTATGATATGTCACATGGATGCAGTCTGTTTGAGGTGTTGCGTTGAAAACGATAAACAAGTACACCTATATTATATATTTAGCCTCCATTTATACTCCAACCCATGGTACAAGACCTAATGGCTCCCTGTCAGCTGTCACCTATTTTTACCCACTCTAATGGGTGAAACAACAAAGTGTGACGCACCATTGGAAGGCTTGTTGTTGTCATATGGTCGACAGGGGAAATGAATGAGGTGCCTGCAATAATAAATAAAAAATAACCTTTTCAGATTATCTCTCATACCATACTTTCACAACATAATGACAGTTTTAACAAACATGTACAAAAAATAATAATTTTTCTAAAGTTACATACTGCAGCTTTAATTTCACTTAGGAGAGGAAGGGTAAGAAGGGACCTGGCAACAGACATATCTGTAATTTAAATGCAGTCCAGACAGAAGGCTGTTTTTTATTATCATCATATGAAGATTGTTTGAATTTCTGTCAGTAATAAATATATTGTTTTTGCTGTGTAATTGTAAAAAGAGTAAAGACACAGAGGAATTTATAGTCTCCTTTTAGCTGTTTGAGTCTCAATGTTGCATCGTGCAAGTATTTTTAGTGTTGCAAAGATTAACATCCAGCCACCATCTTTTTTATTTTGTGGTTTTGGTCTTGGATATGTAATCACAACCGGAATGAGAAAACTCTTTGATCACCATCTTCCTGAAAGGGAGTTGGTCAGAGCCAGCTCTCAGGATGAGAGCACCGTCCTTGGGAACAATTTTTCAAGTGTTCCTAAAAAAAAATATTACCCTGGATGGGGGAGTTTTCTTTGAGGAAAAGAAAGTAGACTGTGAAAACATCACATGACAGTACTCAGGCTGAGACTCCAGTCCTTGTGAAGGATTCTTCCAGTGTTCCCAAAGAACAGTCTAGCCCAGACGGGAAAGTTTGCTCTGAAGAGAAGAAAGTTGACGGTAAATCACTTTGAAAGGGAAGGCATCAAAGTCGGAACATTTCCAGCCACCTTAGAACTGAGCAGTACCCTGGACGAGATCATCTGTGAAACCACATCGCAAACAGAAAATGATCATTTATTTCAGTCTTCCCAAAGAAAAAACTAACCAACATGCCCAGTCACTGCATGTTGGCATTTTGGATCATCTCGTTCTAACTGGCACCTTAACATTTATTTGTATGGCAGGCCCCAATAAACATCAGCATTAAACACCCCTGTACAATATACAAGGGATTATGCTAATTAGCTGCTAATATACAAAATAACCCATGAAACCACTAGCATTTTCATTAGCTTAAAGATAATTTGCCAAAACCGACATGTAAAACATATCTCTGAATTCATACATTATCAACTCACCACATTGGAAATTACTGTAGTTGGAAAGTTAAGTCACTTTGACTTAACTTTCCAACTACAAAAAACAAAGTGTAGAGCCACCTAGTGGAATTGAAAGAGTTAATCCAACAGTGACTAAGACCTTCTCCCCGGCTCTGATTGGTTGATTCTGACTGGGGAGCGGTGCATTTCTGCAAAGACCACACAGAAGAGCTTGATTTTTTAATTTTTTTTTTTCCCAGATGATCTGTCTTATGTTTTACTGTCACAACATAGTGACCTTTTTTAAAAAATATGGTCACTATGACCACGAACAAACAGATTTTTTATTAAAAATGTATACTGCTGCTTTAAACTCTCCCTCTATTGAAACCTGGGATTGTTTTGCCGATCTGCTCTGGCAGAGATGTTCCCTAACTTCTGCAGTCTCTTTTTACAATGGAAACTTTTACATCATCATGCATCATTAACGCTCTGTCCTTTTCTCCCGCGATTGCCGCTTTCAACTCTTTTTTTAGTTCATGTTTCTTTAGCATTACCTCCCTCTCTCCCCACCTGCCTTGTTCTAATATCACTCCATAATCTCTTCCTTCATCACCAGCAGGCACTGCATCCCCACAACTTTAGATTTACATCATTAAAATCTCCCAATCACATCTCTCACTTTTTCTTCTTTTCTTTTTTTTTTTTGTTTGGTTCCACAGAACGCTAACGATATTGGTTTCATGAGAATAGTCATCTATCCACAGAGAATATATCCTCTTGCCATGGATCTAGAAAGATACATGATTTAAAAAGCAGACAGCTGCAGTTCAGTGTGCCATTACTCCTCTGCTGTAGCTTGAAGTAATTACTAAAAAGGTCTGGGCTGCTGTATTCTGCTATAATGAAGTGAGAAACGTCCTGATTTTTAAAGTAACGTCTCAACAGGAAAATAAATACAAAAATCAGCTAAGGTTGCACAATATTCTGCTGCGCTTTAATGAACTGAATGCAACAACACTTTCTGAGTCCCCAAAGGAAAATGCCATTCTTATAGTTTACTCAATTAAGGGAAAATAAATTAAGAAAATCAAGCACACAATTGAGATCTAGCTTTTGACTGTCTTTCTCATCATTAAAGCCCACAGTCTTCTTTAGCCCACCATATTAAATGACATAGAAACAAGTGTTTTAGATCTGCACTTTGTAGATAAGACATACACAAACACATTCAGGATTTTTGCATTCTCTCCTGCTCTTCATAACAATAAAAGGTAACAACTAACGGCTATAAACACAGAGATGTTTTCTGATTGCACTGGTGAAGGTAAGTTAAAAATCTGGGTAATCTGTATCAATAAAGTCTCTCAAAATGTGTTTTGAAGTTCCAGTCAAACCTTACTTTTCATGCTGTACACTTTCTTTGCAAGTGGCAGAGAAATCAAACCCCTTATGTAGATATCAGAAGTAATTTACCTGAATATTTAAAGATGTATTGAGAACTTGTATAATTAGCTGAACTCATTTATATTAGTTGTTTTTTTTTCAGATAAGTCTTTCGAATAGGGCTGGGCTTGGCTGTCTCATCCATCCTGCTTGTGGAAATTGATAAATTTTAACAACAAGATGATTGAATAAACTTGTAAGAAACAAAAGAATTTATTAGGTCAAAGTATTTGGACAAGTTAAAAAAATTAAAAGAAAATGTTATTTTCATATTCCTTGTTAATAAACCTTTTGCTGACAATGACTGAAACTAGAGCACATGCTCACCATTAGATGCTTTGTTTTCTCCTTTCCAATGTTTTGTAGCAAACTAAATTACAGGGTCATTTCAAAACTTTTGTAATATATACAAAAGCAAACCCCTGAAGAATTGTACAAGTATAACAATGCTGCAAACATTAATAAATTACATCACTGAGACAGAAACAGTTTTTTAAAGGTTTTGTTGGCTTTAGTGGCCTTTATTTGAAAGTAGTTTGACAGGAAACGAGAGAGGGGGAAAACATGCAGCAAATGTCACCAGGCCGGGAATCAAACCTGTGACTACAGCCACAAGAACTAAGGTCTCAATACGTGGGTCATGTTTTGCCCCTGCGCCACCACAGCACCCAGAGACAGAAACACTCAACAATGTTCATATAAACTTTAGGATACCAGATATCTTTATTTGTGAGCTTTTCTGTCCAAAGTTTAGTCTTCAGCAAGTCAAATTCTCAATCCGGTTCAGATGAGGTAATGCACTCGATCATTTGGGAATGTTCCACTTCTTTGCTGTAATAAGTTCTTGGGTTGCGTTAACTGTGTTTTGGCTCTTTGTCCATCTGGATGATGAAATGCTGTCCTATCCGTATGGCTGCATCTAGCTGGATTTTAGCACACTGTATGTCTCTGAAGACCTCAGAATATATTCGACTTCTGTCCTCTGTCACATCATCAATAAACGGTAATGTCCCAGTGTCACTGGCAGCCATGTTTATTTGCAAACATGGCTGCCAGCTACAACAATGGATTTATCTGGAAGAGAACACCGAGTTGCTGAATCAAGAAAAGTACAAAGAGCTGAGACTCTGCACATATTACCGTCCCTGGACAGTTAAGATTCCATAGTCAAGTGTACCAATTGCCTATATTTCTAATGACAAATTCATTCATTTCCCAGAATCTAAATAAATACCAACAAGTTTGCTGAGCTAGTTGGATTTTTAGCTCCATGTCTTGTGGCAGCTACACATCCCTAAGACTGGTTGTGGGAACTCTCAGACTTATCAGCTCGGTGTCACATACAAAACATCTCGATGTGAACACTGTTTCCCGCTGAACAGTTTACTGTGTAACACAGAGTACAAAAGCTGTAAAAATGTTGTAATGTTGTGCGGTCCTGCCCAGCAGATGTCCACTTCAAGTACATGCAGTTTTCCACAGACTGAAGTATGCCTGAATACGTGGGGGCCGTCAGCATCTTTGTCCAGGAAAAAGACAGGGTTAGGACTGGGTTCTGGAGTCAAGCATGTCATCTTTGGAAAGAAGTAAAAAAAAGATAAAGTTCTCTCAGAAGCTTTCAGAAGCTTTTTTGCTACTATTAATTTGAGTCAAATGGTTTGAAGGACAGGAAGCAGGGCATCATTGTTTTGAAATGTGCAACGTGCTGAATTCCTGACATGCTGAAGTTGTGAATGGTGATGTGAAGCTGATGTGATAAATGGAGGAATGTACTGGCTCCACAGACTTCCTGTGTTTTCACACCAAATAGTCCAGTAGACTTGGTTCAATTAGGGATCGATGTTGCAACATTTGTTACATTTTCAGCTGGTTCGGTTCACTTTCATGCTGTATTGTGGTAAACAATACAAAACCTTTGAAAACCTTTCCCCTCCCTCACCTGTGGTGGCGCTGCACCAAGAACCACCAAAGAAAACAACAGAAAACCTCATAAAAATCCTTCCAGCTTCCTATTTTCATGAATTGTAAACAAAAATGGAGTCGCGTTAGGTTGTAGCGATTGTGGGATTTTTCTTTTGTCTTTGCTCTATTGTACACTTTCTGCTTTTGGTAAAAATGGTAAATGGACTGAACTTGTACAGTGCTTTTTCGACCACTCAAAGTGCTTTACACTAGAGTCACATTCACCCATTCACGCTCATATTCATACACAGACCGGTAGGCAATTTGGGGTTAAGTGCCTTGCTGAAGGGCACATTGACATGAGGCAGGAGGAAGCTGGAATTGAATCTACAACCTTCTGATCACAAGACAACTACTCTTCCCACAGAGCCACAGTCGCCCACTTTTGGAGCGGTCTCCGGTCTGCTTGGCATTCACATATGCATTCAGCCCGTGCTAGAATTCACTGTAATCAAACTGAGACTAAGGGACCACGGTTCACTTTTTTGGTCCATATCATGCAAACAAAGCAGACCTTCTAGGCAAATGAACTGGAGTTTGAGTAAAGTAGACTAAAGTAGTGAATACACCCCTCGCTACAATCTACTAACTTCTTCTAGTTTTCAGGTTGCGTTGTTATATCTTCTATCAAACAGTCCAAGAAAAAGTATTATTGCTGGTCTTGTGCTGTTTGGCCCCTTCCTCTGAGATCTACCCAGACATATCTCCCACCTCCAAATATGTAGAAATGGTTTTAAACATCATCAATCCTTTCTCCACAATGGCTTTAATACTTGCTACTTATCTTACTTAGAGCTTGTCTTCCAAACCCAGATGCTAATGTACTGATAGCTTTGAAATGGGTGCTTAGGAACCAATTATAATAAAAAATACTTACTCTTTTTGTTGGGAATGTACATGGAAAAGGAGGGACATTAAGTTTGTAAATGGACAGGGAAGGGAAACAACAAGAGAAAGCAGGTCAGAAAGAAAGCAACAAAGGAGGCGAGGCGACTATGAAACAAATGGACGGAAGCTTGTGCTTTAATTAGATATTCTTATTTAGATTTATGTGTGCCTGGTCTCCAGCTGGTGTGTGGGTGGCATGTAGCAGGTATCTCAAACTAATGGTTGTCAGTGGAGTCGACTGTACAGTGGAAGACCGCACTATTTATTAATACTTCATGTGCTCTCACTCCCCTTTTATCTCTTAAAAATGCTCGTGGGTTCAAGTTGTTTTTCACATTGGTTAGTGCAGTTAAAACCAGGTATTATTTTATCTCTGCTTGGAGTTGATCACAGTTGATTGGCTTCCCTAAATGTTCCACTCTGGAACCTGGATTCAAAGAGTGCGAATGTAAGAGACTCACTAGAGACGTATAAACGAGAAGCTGGATCACAACAAAATGTCAGGGTGTTGACCTCAGTGAACACGCATCCTGTTAGCTGAGCAAATGCTTCCAATTGAATTCTGTATACATCTCACCTTTTTAATTTTCTCATTGTAAATTATTTCAAAATCCTGTTAGTAAATCAGGCTGTTGCCTGAATCATACATCATCATTACATCATTCCCAAAACCAGAAGAGGGGAGTAACCACTCACATCTACTCAGTTATTTACTTGAGCAAGTTTTTAGAATACAATATACGTTTAGGAGTATTTTTACTACACTGGCCTTTTTACTTTTACTTGTAATATATTTATAAAGCATCACTACTCTTATTTGAGTAAAATCTGTGGATACCCTGCCACTGTGATAAACTTCTCTGAATGAAGAAAAAAAGCAAAAGCAGACACACCAACACACAAAGTTAAGACTTCTTGTTCGTGCAGAAGCTTTAAGCCAATGCTAGCTTCTACTTGCTGAGCCTGCTGTGCAATGGATGCACTTCATTCATCCTGTTCTAACATACAAGGTGAATGTTAGAACATTATGTAATGTATATGTACATTACAGACTTTATGATTTGGAAACTGTTTCTTCTTCTGAATTTGTGACTTTGCAATTTTAGTTTTTATATATATTATTTTTCTATCTTAGTCTTTAAAATGCCATAATTTGAAGATAACTTTACATTCATGTCTGGCTGACATCACTTTTAAATATTATATAAGATGATCTGATCAGTTGCAGTCTTTTTATGAAATAATTTTTAACTTTTTGGTAAGTAATATCTCAGAGGGTTACTTTTAAATTTTAGTTGAGTAGAAACATATTGTAAGGCAACTCCTACTTATAATTTTTGGATACTTTGTCCTCGACTTTAGAGTTGGCAAAAAGGCCCTGTAGCCCCACCTTGAGGTGTGTGAATACAGTTTACCTACTCAGTCAAAGCTAATTTATCAAACATACATATTTTTGGACTGCAGGAGGAAACTGGAGTATATACAGGAACCATGTGTGCACAAACCCTTTAGCTAAAACTGTGGAAAGTCAACCAAACAGCCCGAGTTATGCTGACCTTAAACTTTTCGCTGCAACAGCTACATTCACTCAAATACTCAAACTTACTTAATTCCCCTGGTTAGTTGTCAGAGTTTATGCACACAATAATTAGAATAGATGCAATAAAAGTGCTTGAAGCTGTAAGTTGAAACACGTGTGGTCGTACCAGATGGGTGTTTGTGTGGAAAATAGCAGGCAGGAGGAAGACACTGCAGTGGATCAAAGCCACAGGGAGACATGGTGGGGGGAATATTAAACTTGTAGGGGGTCTGTGTCTGTGGAGTTGAGCACCTGTGTTTAGTCAACTCCAACAAGACTGAAGAGAAGAAGAAAGCCATTCCTCTGAGACGTGTTTCACCCTCTGGTTCAGATTAAGGATTCATAGTGTTGCAGTATAATGAGACCAAACACACTTCAAAGTCACGTCTCATTACTATGCATTGTGTGTGCTTATGTTTTCTTTTATTATTTGTGTCACTGAAAGTCATGAAGCTAAGACAGCCTGTCCTGCACAGTTATCCCAAGCCCGATCGTTTTCTGTTACTTCAATAGCAGCACAAGTCAGAAAAAAAACTCTTACAATGCAAATAAATGACATGCTAACTTGTGCTAGTTTTTTGTGATGTGCTGTCAACCTTCAAGCAATGAAATATATCTGAACATACAATATGTTGGCATTTGACAAAACCTAACTCAAATGTTTCTCTCATGTGGACTGAGCGTTGGTGTTTAGGCAAGTTTTCTAGCTAAAGTGTAACTAAAGCTAAACCCCTGGCAAATTTTGAAAAACTCAAAGTGGGCGGAGCCAAGACACACCACCAAATGTGGGGATAAGTGTGGGGTTTGATCAGGACAAAAGAAACACTGTTGTCAACTTATCCATTTTGTATCAACACTTATCAATTTTCCAGACTCCTCTAGTGACTTTCTTCAAAACAGCAACTGACTAGTGATAAAACTAGTGACTCTTTTTCTATGTTGTGAGAGACTTTTATGCCGACAGTGCTCTGTAGCTCAGCCGCAGTGCATCTGTCCTGGGCGAGCAGCAAGAGTGGCCATTAGCCGCCATTAGCTTCTCCAGCTTCCTCAGCCCTTCAACCAGTCAGAATGAAGCGCTACACAGTCATTTGTTCAACACCATACCTTCACCAGCAGTCAGAGCAGAGCAGATCCATTGCAAATAAATCACAGATTTGTAAAAGCTGAGTATTGCTACCTATCAACGCTTGCCAGTTGCCATGGTGACGCTCACTCTACCAACTCTTAACTCACCACCGGGCTGGCACAGACAGGAGAAAGGATGGAAAGAAAAGTTTTTGCGGTTGGACGAGGTTGGACTTATCAAAATTGGTGTATTTTGTAAAACTACTCTAGAAACACTTTTTTGCTGCCCAAAGTGCCACATGTGTAGCCGCTCCCAAGTAGGCGGGGCTTGTTGTTCCAATGCCTGAATAAGATGTAGACATCTCCTCTGATTGGCTGATAGTTGATGAGCGCTAGCGACTTGGCTGGAAAATATATCTCCTGTTCATAAACATCGTGTCCATGATTTTAATGACTCACTGGGTGAACAAATTTATTCATCTGTAATTTCAATTGCATTTACTTAATTGCACTTGCCAAATTGTGTTTTTTTGACCTTAGCAAAATATTGCAAAAGTTTTACGCACATTTATAGCAGGAACGCAAAGCATATCAAAGGTGGTTAGTTTGTTTTATCCAGTTTGTTGTTATTTTCTTTTTAAAATGGGAGGAAGGAAACCCAGCTTTTGAAATGTACTTCTTCTTGTTTTGTTGAACTCTGACCCCAAACACTTTATATTGTGAATATAAAATATGTTCAGATCATTTGCCTGCCAAACTCGACGCCAGGCCCGGATCAAATTATTTCCACAGAGCTGTGTTTGAAGTTTTTGCGTGATTGTGTGTGTGTTTTATGTGGAAATGCACTCTTACTCCACCGTCCAGTGGGAGACATAAATACTATTTGAGGAACGTTAATTTGATGCGGTGAGGAATTATGTACATTTGTACAATTCTTCACCTTACAACTACCAAGACCGTCAAATTATTAAAAACTCCTGGATAGAAATTGCACCGTAGTTGTCCACAAATAAAGCTGTGTGTAGAAAAGTGTGTCCAACAACAAACATACAGCAACCACATGACTCACATCAACTGTTTGGCTTTGACACAACTTCCAGGTTACTTTAAATTTGGCATAAGGTGCTGTCTGGACACAGTCGCCTGATTCCACACCAGATGAGCGTATTTCTGAAAAGCTTAAACTTATAGCTCAGTTAAAGTTTCAGTGGCACTTGCATTTTGAAAACATCCCACGTTTACATCGTAGTGGAATGTCAGAAAATGCCGTTTTCTGTCCTGCTACGGTGCCTTGAACAGGAAGGACAAACTTAGATCTGCTTCCAACCTTGTTTGTCACAGTTCCAGCTGTTCAAGTTTAAGTGAGTAGCCATGTTTGGTTTTCTTCTAATTTCCCAACTAAAGTACGTGACTACATGTTTATTCCAACAGGAAAGCAGAAAGTCATGGATAATGTATTAAAACCTCCTTAAAATTCAGATCAGCATAAAAAGTAACCAACTATGCTGTTGTTACTTTAACCTAATGGGAACTGTTACTGCTGCCAAGAAGAGTGATACTCACTTCCCACTCCAGTGGGTATCCCTGTTGAAATGCACTTTTCAGCACAAAAAGTAAATCAAATACCAGCAAAGCAATAAACGAGGTGAAGAGGACCTCTTGAGATTAAAACTGAGCACCAGAAAGGGAAACAACGGAGATTTAAATGACCTTGAATATGGTATGATTTTTAATGTCAGATAATCTATTACACAAACATCCCTCAAGTTTACAGCGCACAGTGCAAAAAAAAGGAAAGTACCCAGTGAGCAGCCTTTGAGTTGACTGAAATGCATTGTTGAGGTCAAAGGTCAGAGGATATAGACAGTCTGGTGTGAGTTCATGGACAGACCCAAAACAAAACACTTGTTAAAGCTAAAATATGTGGAATATCATCTCTATCATGTATTATTCTTTTTGGATGATGGTATAAAACAAACATGGACTCCCACAGAAACACATCATTATTGTCACAGTAGGAAAATAATCCAAAACCCCCAGCATGGCCACCTCAAACTGACCTGGTAAAAGTCCAGACTTAAGTTTGATTGAGGGGATGTAAACACCTCAAAGCCCTCCAAAGTGTCTGAACTAAAATGTTACTGCAATGCATGCTGGGCCACAGTTCCCCCATAGCGATATAAAAGCAAGTGTCTCAAATGCTCCATGGTAGATGCTGCACAAATGCTCAGGGGTGGCTTAGCCATTTATTAGGTTTGCAAGATTTGCATTTGCTCAGGTTATCTTTATCTGTTAAGGGTAGAAACTTTTTACAGTGCTCTATGAAGTTTCTCATAAGATCGATTTTGACACATATGTAGCTCAAAAGTCTCAGAAACCTGCTCAAAAATAGAATCAAATGAAAACATTCCATCTAGAACTTTCAGTTTAAATAATTCACACATTTCATCTTAAATGTCTTGTTTGTGCAAACTCAGCAGAAAAAATATGGCCAATATTTTAATTAGATTGAGATACCATGACAGGTTTAAAGTGAAGGAGAGGATGACAGTCTGCTGGCTTCTGATTCACATCATAAATGTTAAAACTGAACATCATCTAAATGAAGGAATATGCAAGTATGCCTAATTTATATGCTTTCTCACATAAAGCCAGAAGGAAGGAAGCTGACGATAAATCACCAGAATGAGTGTGTGACTTTACAGCCATCCAAGATGGTTCGACAGCGCACTTGGCATAATGTTTGAAATAGTACGCTGTTGGCAATATGTTTGAATTACCATAGTTCTTGTATTGTCAGGGAAGGCATTGTGCGACTGTGCCAGGCTCCATGAATCTGCATAATCTCAAGGAGAAGCCACTCGGCCTCAAAGGCATTTATGCAGCTGACAGCGTGGCCCCTCCATCACAGTTTCATATCACAGCGGCAGAACATAAGTAGGGGAACGCATATGAAAATGTGTGTTAGGTGAGGAATGAGCGCTGTCATTACTCCTGGCTCTGACATTTGTCATTTTCTGTGTTGTGATGCATTTGTCCAACAGCAGTTTTGTGGCTTGCCTGCCTTGCAGAGGCAATATGAGGCGTGTTGTTTGTGTAAAATAGAGAAGCATGCAGTCGCACTGCCAAAGGTGTCTTGACATTTATTTAGGTAATTACTTGACCCAGAAATTAATCCAAGATTGATTATGATGTAATTTTTAAGCAATGTGAAGCTCGGGAAATGTAACTGCACGAAGCACCGATTAATCAATTTCTGCTTCCTAAGTTTTCTTTTTTTTTAAAGTGTTTTCTTTAAAGTTGATAGATAGATGGCGAGCAGCCAGTAGTGACAGAGAGCAATCCCAATCTTGTGCTTCCTTAGCAATTAGCATAACAAGCTAACAGAAAGTGGCTATTTATGAAGTGGGAGAAAAACAATTGATTGTTTAATTTTTTCTTTTTTTGTTTGCAAATAAAAATCAAATACTTGGGACGCCATAGAGAGGCTCCAGTCCTCGATGCCGCTGTCGCAGGTTTGATTCTCGGTTCAGAGAAACATTCACAGAGGGAAAGCACAATAAAAACATGCATTAACTGCAGCATTGTTCAGTAAAATGGCACAACACTACTGATGTATTGAAGACAATATACATACAGTAGATGCAAAGATATTTCAGAGCTTTGCATTAGGGAATATATTTAGAAAGTAAGTATGTTAAGTATATTTTTGTCTCTATTTATATGTTTACTTAAATCCAGTGATTGAGTGCATTCGCTACCACTGATACAGAGTCAAAGACAGATGTCAGATCCAGGAGAATCATTACAGCAGGTTTTCCGGAGTGCACTGGCATCAAAATGTCACAGACACTTTGAGTAAAGCTATCTGTGTGGAGTGGGGCAGACTGATGTTTGTCAGAGATTTCATGTTTTGCCATAAAAGAAATGAGGCGTTCTGCTGCTGCTTTTTCAGGGAGCTTTGACATAAAAGAGATTTTGGAAGGTAGGCCTTTAAATTTTAAGCTGTGTAGGATCCAAATTACACATTTTTATTATTGACTTAACAACATCGTACTTGAAAAAGCTTGTGACCATACCTGTTAAAAGTGAAGTGTTGCAAACTTCTGCAAAACAACTGTCTGTAGCAAAAAAAACTTTTTAAACACCAGTGGAAGTGTTTCTTGTATGTTTTTTTTATTGTAAATGATTAGTATTTCTTAGCCATTTCCAAATCTAACTCTAATCAATGGCAGTTTTAATCAGTGAGATCCATTGTTAGCACAGCAGTGTGAAGCATTGAGAGAGGCCATCTGGTGAGGCCAACACTCATTCAGTATAAAGGTTTCTTAATTGCACTTCAGCTGGAGTTGAGTCTCTGCAACTTCTGGCTGAAGGTATAATGAAGGATTAAATGAGATCAAACAGAGAGAGGAAAGGTTGGGATTACGGATTTGTTTCCAGATGCTGATTACGTTATAATAATTGAGGTTTACATCAGATGTGTCTTTATCTTTGCAATCATTGTAGGCACAGGCAGGTGAAGCGTTTTCCATGAAACTCGAATCTGCAAAAGAGGGAAAGCCGCTCACTTCTTTTGTTTAATGAATATGACAAGTTAATTAGCTGATATGACTCTGGGAGGAAGCCAAATACTCCCACATAAACCCAAACAGGAGCCGAGTGCAAACAGGTGTCAAAGAGTTTGTTTGTGAAGTAAGCAATGTTAATTGGTTGCAAAGTATTTAAAACTATTTGCCAGTGTTGGGTTTAATTTGATATTTTTAGGCCATCTTTGGCTCAATTGCATTCTGTGCCATAGCTACATGGAAGTGGCTTTTGTCAATATTCCCTTTTTTTCCAATGATCGACAAAGAGAAAATGCCCCATTTTGACTCTTTGTTTCAGCCCTTTTGTGCTTTTGTCTTCTTCCAGCTCATTCCCTCTTCATTTCTGCAATATTCCAGTCACTTACGTTTTGAATTGCATGGAAATGTTTTTCAGTTCAACCGCTGCAAATGGCTTTTTCCAAAGAGTGCCGCCTGCAACAGAATTATTATTATCATCACACACATAATGCACAATTGTTTTCTCATTTGGCACTTTTTGCTGCTCATTGCAGTCTGATTGTGGTCTGTTCTCCACCATTCTCTGCTGATTTGATACAGTGGGGAAAAAAGTATTTAGTCAGTCACCAATTGTGCAAGTTCTCCCACTTAAAAAGATGAGAGAGGCCTGTAATTGACATCATAGGTAGACCTCAACTATGAGAGACAAAATGAGAAAAAAAATTCAGAAAATCACATTGTCTGATGGGCTGCACAGTGGCGCAGTTGGTAGAACTGTTGCCTTGCAGCAAGAAGGTTCTGGGTTCGATTCCCGACCGGGGTCTTTCTGCACGGAGTTTGCATGTTCTCCCTGTGCATGGTGGGTTCTCTCTGGGTTCTCCGGCTTCCTCCC
>CAEGAE010030264.1:0-14676 GCA_903067095.1 Girardinus metallicus | reverse complement strand
GGGGGGGGGGGGGGGGGGTGGGGGGTGGGGGGGGGGGGGGGGGGGGGGGGGGGGGGGGGGGGGGGGGGGGGGGGGGGTGGCTCGGTGTCCAGCATAAAGGATGGACCAAAGTGGAGATGTGAACCAACAGTTCATTGCTGTGATCTTGCAGGGTCTCTCATCTGCCCACATGAGCTTCATGCAACAACAACAACCCCCCCCACCCACCCACCCCTCACAGTCAGTGTTGCTGCTGTGATCTTCAAAACGTTCAGTGTTTCATCCTCTCTTTGCTTTCTCTGCAATTACAGATAGATTTTTTTTTTTCATTATTATTATTTCTCTTCAACCTTTGCACGTCTACAAACTGAACTTTGGTTTTTTTTTTTTCGACATTTTTCTTTGAAACATAGCTAGATCCTACTTGATAGCAGTTTGTCAACCTTGTTTGTTTTCTGCCATATCGGCACTGGATCGCCAAACTGATCCCGCAAAACAGAGAGTATAAAAGACTGAAACCACAAACAAAACCTTGACAGCAATCACATCTACCATAGAAGACCCGAGAAGTTTCTCCTGCTCAGTCCTGCTGAAGCTCAAGACCTTTGAACTCAGCACAATTTGGGACAAACTGCTAAAACGTTTGCTTTTGCTTCCTCCGACCTTGCAGAACCAGAAGGTCTTTCATCGAAGCTCCAGCTGCACCAACTGAACACCGAGGAAACGACAGGAAATGAGGCCGCTGCAAATGTTTTCATCAGCTGCTGTATGGAAACACGGAGCCGTAAACATCACGAGGTGGGTAGAGATGAAAAACACCCACGCCGAAGGGTTTGCAGACACAAACGTTATCACGTCGATCACATTAAAACGCACGCATCGCACACACTGTGTCCACGGCACGCTTTTAACCGTGACTAATAACGCTCACGTTACATCAGATCTCCAAACTGTAGGCACCTCCGGATAACACGTCACATTGTCGTGCGTGTCCAGGCCACATTAGTTCTCGGTAAAAAAAAAAACCATCGCTGTCTCTGGCAGTTTAATTAAGCACGTTTCCAAATATGCAAAAAGTAGCTTGCAGCCCCCCCATCCCCCCCTACCTATGCGGCCACGTTTCACCGACTTTTCTCGTTCGACGAACGTTTCATGTTCGACGCACATTAGAGACATCGTTACTCAGAAGAGCGGAGATTGTTGCGCTAAAGATTGGAGGACAAATCTGGCCGCAGAAGCTCTCGTCTCCGTCTGTCGCTAATCTTTTTAATGAAACTAAAGCTCTATGCCATATCTGGGATACCATAATCGCTGCATTAAATAACACACAGTGACATTTATACAGCCTATATGAGACGATGCTGCGCTAATAACAGTCGGTAAAGGGAGAGGAGGGCATTACAAGCATGCTAAATACATTTTTTCCTACACTTTAATGCGATGATTTTTAACAATTTTCCATGAAACCAGTTTTATTGCCGTGTTTACAAACATGGTTGATGTTAATGTGTGTTTAATGCTCAGTCTGGGCCCGAATTTAGCAGGAAACACTGATAACGCTGTTTTCACGGTTCTCTCTCTAAAACCGAGCAGCAAATGTTGGATTTTTATACAAGTTTTTTTTTTCTTCTTCTTCTTCTTCTTCTTTTTTTTTTATTTATCTTAAAATTGACAGTGGACAAGCATGGCTTTAATAACCGCAATACTTTTGGCTTCTATTGACTTTCTCTTGTAAAACTTTCTCCCAACAGCACATCACGTCTGCCTGACTTGCGGTCACCTCAGTCCCAGGAGGCGCTGATGTCATCTGACAAGGTGACGTCCTCTGGCCCACGAGAATGTCGGACGCAGAGTAGGGCTGTGCGGTCAAGAAGATTAGCTTTTATCAACTTTTCCTGAGAGTTTCTACCGTCTTTTGCAAAAGCATCAGAATATCCAAGAAAGTTTGGAGGGGAGAGTGGGGGTGGGGGGAGGGGGTGGGGAGAGGAAATGCAAGCATGTTGACCACAAAGATACTTCATGCGAAAGTGCTAAGGTCCTTTAGGTCTTTCCATTTTGGACAAATACTTTGATATATTTTAAGGTTTTATTTGATAAGCCATCACAAAGAAGAGCAGAATTTTGTTGGGGAAGAGAAATTATAATCCCCCCCAACCCCCCTCTCCGGCCCCCCACAAGTACAAAAAGGCTCATGGTGACCTTGGGGGAGCTGCAGAGATCCACAGTCCAGTTGATACTAATAGTACCAACTACCTATTGTGCTAATATTAGCACAATAGGTAGTTGTGCTACTATTAGCACAACTACCTATTGTGCTGCCTGTTGTCCTAATATTAGCTAATGTTAGCTAATATTAGCAAAGTATACCAATATTGTCTCTACAAAGGACTGACAAATTCATTCTAAAAGAAAAATAAACCAAAACAAAAATAAGATAAAATAAATACATCAATATATAAAATAAGATAAATAAAAATAAATAAATAATTTCGTTTTGAAGTTTGATACAAGCCATGTTGGACAGACCCAGTAAACATGTGACACACATTGCCCTGGTCAGATAAGTCCAATTAAATTAAACTTTATGCTCTCAATAGACACTGATGTTGGTTGTGTGAAACTATCATTGCACTTGATCACTTCACCATGGGCAGATAAACTAGTAAAAGAATCGGTGGGGAGATGGAAGCAGCAGAATCTTGGGATATAATCTTTTAGACGCGAGGCTCGTTGTTTTTGCATGAATGGGGTCCTGGGTGAGCCCCTTCTTCTGCTTGCCTCCACAAACTATTAAAAGCATGAAAGAAACTTGCAAGATTTGCAGCTGCAATTGCAGCAAACGCAGTTAAAGTGTTTTTCAAGGGCAGCTGAATGCAAACGCACGCCCCATTTTTCTCACTTTTAATCTGTAAACATGATTTACTTCCAAACATGAACTACATTGTGCAGGCCAATCGCAGTACAATCCCAACACATTTGGAGTCGCGGTTTTACGGGGTGTCAGCGCTCATGCAGGGTTCTGGATTCGTTTTTAGGTTTTCTGGTTAGTACATCTGCATCTGCATCACTCTGGAAGATGAGAACGGTTAAATGTAATGACCTTCTGGTCAGCCTGATGATCCAGGCTGCTTTGCGCTTTAGGAGCAAATCAAGGAGTCGTCGATCCTCCTTACAATCACATTTTGGGTCGACTCAGTCAGTGATGAAACTCCTAACGGGCTAAACTGTCACAATACAGACTGATTCACAGACTCCATTAGTTGTGCACGTGTGCAAAAAAAAAAAAGAAGCTATTTCTGTCAAAGCTGGACAAACTGCTGATAAAAAAAAGAAAAAAAAGTGTTTGCAACTGTGCAGCAGACCTTATATGTTCATAAACCGTACTGATTTATACAGAGTTCTATTAAAGAGAGCTTTACACTACTTTTCTAACACTGTCTCAATATTCAGTTAGGAAGTAGTGTAAAAACCTCTTTGGATCTTGCGACAGTGCCAAGAGACCATAAGTGGTGCACAGGCTCCGTTGTCCTAATTGGCTCCAGAGGCTGGCCCTGTCATAGTGTAAAAGTCATGCCTAGTGAGTCCTGACTCTTTGCTCATTTCTCTTTTTTTTTTATTTAACTTTGGTTTACTCTTTTAGAAAGAGTAAACCATTTTCAAACCTCTATTTTAAAATGCATCCCCGAGAGCTCCATCTAAACAAACCAGCTTTAGAAAAAAAATAAAATAAAATAAAATTACAACTTGGCACTGAGTGGATGGAAGTTTCTCTTGAAAAGAAATAAAAGAAAATGTCTCTAAGAGGCAGATAAAGGTGACCTAGAAGAGACTTGTTAAGGTCTGTGTCTAAAACCCTTTGAGAATCCATCTTTTTTTTTTTCATTGCACATCTCGCACATGGCTGACGAGACGGGGATCTTAGTCATTTGGATTCCACTTAAGTTCTGTGTCATGTTCCAGAATTGATTGCTGCAGACGAGTAAAAAAAAAAGAGGAAACTGGACTGTTTGTGTAAGAGACCAGCTGTAGGTTAAATTAGTCCGATACAAACGGAGAGCAGAATGTTACAGGACACGTAGGAAGAGTTTTACGGCTTGATTTTTTTTCTCCAAAAAAATATCTTTCAACCTGTAGTTAAGCTTTTTTTTTTTTTTTTTTTTTTTTTTTTTTTTAGTTGCATATTTTACATTTCTGTGACATTCAGAAAACACCTTTCGAAATCCATCCTCCTTTATCCGCTCACTGGCTATCTCTTCGCATCACCGGGAGCTCATAAATATTGGCTGTTTCCCCGGGAGGAAAAAAAACAAAAGCAAAATAAAAACAGAAAAACATCAAGAGTAAATCTGATAGTTAGTTTTTTTTCGCCCCGTATTCTTTCAAAACTATCACAGAAACAAATGAAAAAGTTTCTGTCTGCCCCACAGCTTCAATCTATTCTCCAGATAAACCCATTCACATCTACCTCTCTTAATCAGGAGAAAAGCAACTTCCCTTCATTTCTTCAGCATGGATTGGGATTTGTTCACTTCTGGCCTGCAGCAGCAGCAGCAGCAGCCAGACACACGTCAGACTGCAGCAGCAGCAGCAGCAGCACGCCTTTGTGTCCCGACACATTTCTGTCACAGACACAATTAATGCCTAAAGTGACGCTTTGTGGAGCCGGACCGCACAAGGCGCTCGCTCTTCCCCCACATGGACACAATGCAAGTACAGGTTTGCCTGTTGTCCTTCCCGGGTCCACTTTCATAAGCTACAGCGGTTGTGCACAGAAAAGCCTAAACGTTGTGTTACCTCAAAGCATTGTGAGGCCATTTTGTGGTAAACCAACACAAACTAGTGCATAATTCTGCAGTGGATGAAAATTATGGCTGAAAACGTTTTTTTTTTTTTTTTGTTTTTTTTTAATACAGATTAAAATCTGAATTGTGTGGTGTGCATTTGGATTCAGTCCACATTTTCTCTGATGGCTTTAAAAACAATCCAGTCTGAATAATTGCCTTTTGGAAGTTTCCTAATTAGGAACTGAGCTCAACATGCATTCCTGTCACAATAACAAATTTTGCTGGATGATAATTTGTCCCAGAAGTTACTGCAATAACGATAATGTTGTTTTACATGTATCATGTTGCACTTCCAAGCAATATAATGTTAATAGCGCCACAATGACAGCAATTGCATGGATAAAATGAGACCAAACTTTAAAACTTCCTGTGTGGCACTTTACTCAAAATCCACCATTTTAGAGGCAGAGCATGGTGGCGGCAGCGTCATTCTCTGTGGATGCTTTAGTTCAGCAGGAATGGAGAAGACGGTTAATGGGTAAAGGATCTTCTTCTGGCAGAGCTACTATCATACAGAGATTCAATCCAGTGTTTTAAATCAAATAATATGCATGTCTTAGAATGGCCCAGTCAAAGTCAAGACCTAACTATTTTTGGGAAGTTTTGAAAACTGGTGTTCACTCTCTGTCTAATCTGAGCTTAAGGTGTTTGGTAAATATTTCCGTGTGTAGATGTGGACTGCTTGGCACGTGTCACTTTTCAGATTCGTGTTTCTGCAAAATGTTTTAAAAAAAAACAATATTTTGTATTGATCTATGATGGTTATAGTGTAACAAAATGGCGTAGAAATATATTTGTAAGGTACAGTGATTTATCCCGGTGGGATTTGACATCATTCCTGAGCTGCTATCAAAGAAGACAACCAGACCTTCTTGGCCCAAGCATTCGGCCTCTAAAGTACACACTTTAAGATTTGAGCTACAGATATTCGGTCTCCGTTCCATTCCGACACTTTTCTGCTGCCATTGAGAAGGGCATTCACTTTATTTATTTTGTTTTTTTTTTTGAAAGGCTCTGCTGAGCAGAGGTTTTGCAACAACAATTTTACAGATTCACAAAAAGTAATTTTCTTTTAAAGACCCCAGTCACACGAGCCAGATGACTTTATTACACACTTCAGGTTTGCAGCATGATGATTCATCGGTTACAGACATTTAAATAACTTTTTTTTTTTTTTTTTTTTAACACAACATGGGAGGGGTTAGCGAGAGCTTACAATTATGCTATTATTCCCAGTGTGTCCTGTTAGGCTAAACATTTCAAATCCATCATAGAAGGCATAATTAATCCGGTTCACTTGAATGGGATAATAAACCCTGTGTAATACGCTTTACATGGAGGTGATTGGCAGCTTGTCTTCTAGCCTCTAGGTGAGCATTAGAAGGAGGCAGAGAGTGCGATGGGGATCACATGGGCACTAATGCGTGTGCCCTTGTGAGCACGTGCTGCCTGTGCGTTCGTGGCGGTGCAATTTGGTTTCGTCTGTTGTGATCCAGTCCCAGCTGTGTCTCATTAACGGCTGTCATTTTAATCCTCTTAGTCAAATCCCATAATTTTGTCCATCAACAAAAACACAAGCAACAGGGCGACGACAGAGTACCCAGCTTCAGTCGTTCAGGAGGGGCCGGGGAGGAAAGTCAGGGCGGCGTCAACGGCAGAGAGGCTGCATCCAGACAGATGTTATGTAAAACGACCCCGGCGCTCTTTGAACTGTTTGATGAGAAGCTACAGTTAATCTGACTCGGACTGTGCAGATTTCTAGGAAAAGCGTGGATTTTTGTCGGTTGTAGCTTTACTTTGCTCATCTGCACGTCCTCCTGGGACGATGATGAGCAGTTTGGTTAAATTACACATCCTGCATCATTCCACCACCCCCATTGCCCAGGGCGGCATTAAAAAATAAAAAAAGGGCGGCGTGTGAGCGCCATACAAAAAATTATAACCTATTTATTGGTTGGCTGCGTCCTGAAAAAAAAAGAAAAAAGAAGTTATCTATTGCATTTATGCATGTGCAGTCAGGGAGGAGCTGGTTGCCCCTGAGAATCCGGAGACCAGGCTGTCAATCAAGCAGCCTGGTCCACATGGGGTCAGGTTCAGTTTATCCTTCCCCGTTCAGCCGGACTCTCTGAACAAGAGTTACACGGAGGGCATTCCTGTGGACGTTTGCATCGTTGAAGCAGCCGTGAAATGAAGAAGAGAAAAGGCTAATAGAGAGAAACAGAGGAGCCGTTAACGTGGGGGAACCACACCGATCCCCCTGCAGCTCCCTGGTGGATTTTGGGGTTCACCCCGTGTGAATTCGGCTGAAAATCTACGACTGATTCATGCCTCTCTGTGGCCGAGCGATTCTCTTTCCTCCATCCACGATGGAAAGCTATTTTCTTCTCTTTCCTCACACTGACAGCTGGTGTGTGCTCGCCACCAACAACACTTCAGCTCAGACCAGCTCTATGTATAGATCCCTCTCATTGCAAACAGCTATTTTAGCACCTCCTGCATGCTAAGAATACACATGCAACATTCTGCCGTGCTTTATGCCTTATGCAAATGCTTCTTCCTTTGTTTGCAAATGAGATTCGGTAGTGCTGCAATGCAGTTTCTTTAAAAAGAAAAAAAAAAAGAAAGCAAGAAAGAAAGAATAAAAACGCTTGGTTTTCTTAGCGACGAGCAACCCAACAGGATTGTCCAAATGTCAAGCCGTCCCCTGAGAGGAATCGTGATGTACACGGAGCTTGTGGTTACTTTTAATTGTGACATTTATGAGATATAAGAGAGCAACATTTGTTCTCCCCTTCTCTCCGTGCCAAATCTGGCCAGCCGGGGGATTCTTTTTGTTCCATGAGAGCGAGTCGTCCATTAATTGTGAGTATAACCGGTGAATCGATCTGTCAGGTGGTATTTTCCCAAGCTGCAAATTAGTTTCCCTGGAAGCTGTTGGACTACGTCGGCGAGAGCTGTGGCGTGTCTGCACTCCGGGTATGGTAATTCCACACTGTGTTGCCACGGCTTCCCATGATGACTATAAAGTTCAAATAAACACATTGCAATTACCATTTTTTTTTTTTTTTTTTTTTTGTTTTTTTGCTCAGTGCATGGGCGCCTTTAGCGACTAGCTCCACCAGGAGCTGGGACAAGCCTCACTGCCTCACTTTGCCTCGGTGTCATCCCGGGCTGCAAAACAAGATTAAATTGGTTCTGCTCAACTATTTGCTCTCAGGTAAAAGTGAACGGTTCAGCTTCAAAGCAAGAAGCCATTCTGCGGCCAAACACTTAACGGCCGGGGATTGTGGAATATGTGGAGACACGTAAATATGCACGTTTGCAAATACATAAAGTATTCATGCCTCCTGGGTGTTTTCTGTCCCCCCATTTCCTCAAGTTGGAACCGTATATTTTTAGTGTTTTATTGAGATTTTTATCTGATAGGGATAATAGGTGTTTTGTCTCTGTAAGTATTTTGACGGATGTCTCGCTCATCTTGGATATTTTCAGCTGGGTCTAGGTCTAGACTTTGACTAGGGCATTAGTTTTGCTGATTTGACAACTTCTGAAGACTGTTGGTTGTCATTTAGGGGTGCTACACTTTTCAGATTTTTATTTGTATACATTTTTACCTGCTGTATAGATCATGATAAGGCTGAGGCAGCTGTTTAGTACAAGTAAGAAAGTTTTTGACCAATTATATATTAGCGCCAAAAAGTGAAGGGATTTGTTGATTTTGCCTGAATTTCCACAATAATTCTCAAGAAGCTGGAGGAAGTGATTGATGTAATGTGACCGTAAACTGATAAAAACTGCATTGATTTGATTGATAACATAATATGTAAGCACAGAATCAAGAAGGCCACATAAAAAGCTATGACGGGCCAGATCTGGCCCACTGGTCTTTAGTTTGTGGTCTGTCACATAAAAAAAACAACAACAACAAACAAAAAAAACGCACTGAAAGAGCTCATTTGTGTGGCACGGTATACTGATACTGAATCTTTAGAAATCCTCAAATAAATCAACAAACTTCATAAAAAGTCCAAACACTAGAGATGCTACTACTATGTTGAAATCAGTGTGCAAGCATGCACATGTTAAAGCCCACAGACCACACAGTTAAACATTAGTCGAGTGTCAGAAGTCTGTCGTTTCTTGTTTGGAGGACGTTAAAGCTTGGGCCGGATTTGCGACCTTTGTTGTGACTGTGAGGCGTGTTTCTCCCTCTTTGGAGAAGATGATTAATTTCTGTTATTTACATTAGCGCCCCGAAGGCTTCTCGGCAGGCCTCACGCATTTGTCATTTCCTCTGCGCCGTTTTTCAAATGGAAATGAAATAGAATGTGCAGCCTCCTGGGTCTGCCTTTCCAAGATTCTTTTAAGCAGGGAAGACGCAAGAAAGACAAAAAAGAAGAAGAAGAAGAAAAAAAAAAGACCCAGCTATTTGCTCATAATAAAACAGCCATGTCAACATGATACTGCAGCACACGTTCACACTGCAGTCTTTTGGCTCCAGTAAACAACACTCTCTCACCGTTCCTTCGCAGCTCCGGTTTAATTAGAGCTCTGATTGGACGAGCTTAGTCCATAAACCAGCCGTAACGCTGGTGCAGTTCAGCTGCAGATCTGCACCGCGTCTTAGATTCTCAACTCAACGGCGGCTTAAAGCCCCCCTGGCTGCAGAGCATCCCCAGATGTCTGTCTGTAAAACATTTCCCCACATGCAGTCATCTCTCTCTCTCACACACACACACACAAGCGCACCCACACACATCGTAGTCAAACAACTTGTGAATTTCTGCTCTCCCTGTTCTCACTCCCTCCTTCTCCTCTTCTCTCCTTGCAGTTCAGAGCTCAGTTCTTTTCACCTCTTGGGAGCATGGTGATGGAGTAAAAGAGAAGCGCGAGGAGGAAACAGGGAGTTAAAGGTAAAGGTAAAAAAAGACTAGTAGGTGTCCTGAGAGTGCAGCTCATCCTCTGGGTGTCACTTTCTGCAGCCTAAGTAAAAAACAGCCTATTTACATACATCGTCTCCTCATGCACTCCCATTGTTTGCAAAATTGCAAAAAAATCCTGAGATTTGACTTTGTTATAAGTCAGAAGAAAACCAAAACAACCACTTAATTACCTTTGTTGGGACGTTTAGCCACATAAAATTATTTTTATGTTTATAAACCTCATAACAACCTGACATAAGATTCCTTATTGCCCGGTGAGTGATCATTCTACTGTAATATACATAGTATAAAAACACAAATATGCATAAGGCATATACAAATTGTATATATGCATCCACAATGTCCAGGAGATTCCATCATGAAAAACCTGTGTTGCAGTCGCACATGGCAACAACACTGACAGTGGTAGACGTGAAGTGGTGCCATAAAAGGATAAAAAACCTTAGTAGAGAATAACTCTTTGAAGCTTGAGCGCTGAAGACATTATGGTTTGCTCACATCCGAGCATGCGTCAATGTCAACTTGCCCACACGTACAACTTTGCTGCTGTATGTGGTCAAACTTGAATAATAAAGGAATGTGTTCCCAAACACCACTCGGCATCCACCTACGTCCCAGAAGGCGATCTAAGAAGAAGATGGAAAAAAGTATGAACCGAGGAATGGATGAGAACTTTGCCCAACAGGACTCTTGCTGGCCTGCAGAGCTCAACATAAATGCTTCAAAAGAAATTTGTGCTCACCGATGCCATTTTCATGCTCTTGGTATCAGTTATGACCAAGGAATTCAAACCGGTACACAGAGCCGTGCAGGAGACATTTCTTCACCCGTGTACATAAACCCATATGAATGAAATCCCTCTGAACAATCTGAGAATCTTTCCTAGTTTGAAAATAAAGTCTACCCTCCTGCTTTTCAGCAAGTAACTTTAGACGCACGATGGATTTCAGCTTACAAGTGAGCCCGTATTTCCCTTAAATTTAACGTCACGCAGGAAATGTAAGAGTGTGGGCCACCTTAGAAGACAACGTGGCAGCCAGGCCTTGTGGAGACATTTTATTTGTACTTCGACCGACTGTGGCATGCTCAATCTGTCTGTGCTGTGATGGTATCAAAAACACTGAACTGATTCACTTCAGCCCCCAGCTGCCCGCCTGACCACGACAGAGATGTGGAGTTATTTCTGCTATGTATGACTGCTGTTCTTCCATGATGCTTTAAAGCAATTAAATTCTTATAAAGCATCTGAAAAAAATGAAAATAAAAGTAAACACGATTTCCCGTTGAAAACACTTTTTTTTTTTCAAATAGCACACAGAGGGCGGCCTGCCCTGCCTTACGCTGACTGCATGCCAAAGATTAGAGTTTGCGTTTTCTCTGACGCAATTTACCCTTCCAGCTCCGTCACGAGCTTTTTCATTTTAAATTTGATGTTTAATGCATAGGGTATGTCTGGACGAAATGAGACAGATGGAATAAGAAATCATAAAAACAACATCGCCGTCCCGGTAGGCCTGGTTCTTGATGGATTCAAGAGTTCAGTTAGAGTCACGAAGGAGCGGTCAACCAATCAGAAACAACATGAGGGCTACATAGTGATTAATGGCTTCTCTATAATCTCATTCTTGGAAGAACTTTTCAAGTTAGTTGGCATCTTCCGGGTAAACAAATAGGACTGTAGCGACTAGGCTAGTAACATTAGCTAATCAACTTTGGGAATTATATCCTTACTTTTTCCAATTATATCTAAAATTTGGTGGAGCCGGCCAGACTGATCTGGACAGAGTGAGCTGTTGTAGGTGAATCAGTGAGGTGTGTGAGGTGAGGTGTGTGTTTGCCCTACCACCTGCCTCATTAGAACCTCCCGAGTTTCAGCAAAACCTGCTGATTGGAAAACAGCAGCTTACTGATGAGGCGTAAATGAGTTATGGCCATTTATGCTAATCAAAAGCAACGCCAACCTCATCTCTGTTAAACAAACACTTTATCTCCCCCAGTGAGACGGCCTGACATTTGCTCCCCTGGGCTGTAGTACTGCAGCGGGCCTACAGCTATGATCATAAGTTAGCGTCTTTATAATGGACCCGACGCTCCGAGCAAGCTGACCTGTTAGACCCGGGACTGCTTGACAGCAGTAATTACACATGTGAGCCATTCAAATGAGCGTGATTAGCCCGTAACAAGCTGGAGGAGTGAAAGGAGGTGATTAGACAACTGCAGGCTGATTCATCCGCCAGTGGGGGAAACAAGCAGGTGAGTATTTGGGCCGCTTTTTCCGCAGTAACAGTTGGTCTTCTGATGTTTGTCCTCATGGTGGTGAGGCCAGCCTTAATGAGAATCTTAAATTGTAATAAAAAAGCGGTTTTGCTATTTTTAATTTCTACAGAGCGTACACAACAGCACGGAGAAAACGGAGGAGATTTTATGACATTATAGCTTCTCAGGCAGATCAAAAAGTGGAAATCTGCAACATTTAATAACACGGGTTGGGTTTAGGTTGCTCACTAGTGTTTATTTCAGCCTCACATTTAATTTAACCACATGCTTGTGTTGTCAGCAAAGCCCTCAAGCTACTTTCCAAAGCCCGAGGATTGCCCTCTGGCACTTTCCTCTCCTTTTGCAGATAAAGAACCGCGAGGCTTTGCATATCAAAATGTTACACTTTCATCCGCCACAATTTTACAGCGCCAGTCAGAATTTTACATACACTTCTGACTCGCATTGGCACAGAACACGCTGTGCGAGTCTGAATTTAAGATAGGCGTCTTGTCCAATTCACACAGGGTGAAAATTAGACATACAGACTCAAAAGCGTACAAACACATATGCGAACACATGAATGAATGCATCAAAGTGGTCCTTTTCATCATTCTGCATGGATATTTGTCCACCCCTGTCTTCAGGAATGGAAAAGCTCATTTGAACTTGTTGACTTCCTGTAATTTGTCCAATCTGAAACCCATTTCGATGTGCTTAGGATAATGTTTTTATTTAAGAATCCCGTTGAGTTTCCATCTATTGTCCCTTTCGATTTGCTTTGACGCTGAAGAATTTCAAGGTTGTCCTACCTGCTCATTTTCCCACCCACTTTGTGCAGTCCCCCTGTGTCTGTGGCACCACTGTTGGCAACAAAACGGACCTTCAGTAGGTGTCGTACGACTGCAGGATGATGCTGAGCGTCTGAACAAGCAGAGTATAACTCACTCTGACTCTTCAGCATCACTTCAAATAACAGCTGAATGATTGAAACTTTTACACTACTGGGTATTCCAAAAGGTCAACGACGCCAAACGCATTGAAAGTGGGTTTGGGACAGATATAGGGTGTAAGATGATTATATAGGCCTGTCACGATAACAAATTTTGCTAGACGATAAATTGTCCCAGAACTTATCGCGATAAACGACAACATTGTTGTTGTTTTGAGACCATTTTCAAGTAATATAATAGTAATAATGGCACAATAACGCAAGAACACATTCTTAATGATTAATAACCTTTAAATTCTAACGAACATTGAAAGTCTGGAGCTGGAAGACATTTTAAATATCCAAAGTAAATAAAGAAAACAACAAATAAAATGAACTATAAAGTCTCCGTAAACAAAATTATCTTTCTAAAAAGTGCTAGTTGAGAACAAAACACCAGACTGAATACTTTTATCATTCGGCTTTTGGTCAAAACAGAAAGAAAAGAGACAAACGATAAATCAAGCATGTGAAAATTATTGAGTTTCTTTTCATTTATAATGAGATTAATTGTCTATTGTGACAGGTCTAAACATGAAGATTGTAGGTCTGACCTCAACCCTGTTGAGTTTTTCTGGGCTGTTCTGATAGTAGGTCTGTGCCAGGACAACAATTTAAATGAACTGCTTTTAAGACCAGAAGAATGTTCAAACATATCCAGAGTTTACAGCACAAGCTTGATGATAGCTAGAAAAAGTATGGCTTCTGTACAGCTTCCTAAGTGGCACATATACGAATATTTACAGGGGTTTATGTACAGCTCTGGAAAAAATGAATAAACCACTGCACCGAACCCCATTGAAAACCTCCTGGTTATTCCACCAGATACTGATTTCTGAACATTAATATTAGTATTGTTGTTTCTAACTGAATATAAACTTGTATTCTTTGCATTATTTGAGACCTAAAAGCACTACGTCTTTTTTTTTTTTTTTTTTTTTTTGTTATTTTGACCAGTACTCGTTTTCTGACAAGTCGAGACAATAAACAGCGCACAGCTGTTTCTAACTTTTGGTGCGATTTCATCACGTGTTTTGTTCGACTCTTGTCCCATTTGGGTATTCATGAGCGGAGCTTTTGCAGCAGCTGCCGTCTCTCCTCTGGGTGTACAAATACTTAATCGCCTGTAACAGCATACATTAAACATTTATCGACAAACTTTTAACAGGCTTCCCAGGATGTGTGATATTTAAAGGCGAGGCTGAGAGCATTACAGTGGCTGAAGAGGAACCGTGCGCTCCGGCTTTTGGCGCAAGCCCGTGTGTGACTGATGTCGCCCAGGACATCATTTAGAGATTAGCGGCCCCAGAGGTTAGCGATCGCTAACATGCACCAGTGAAAGCTAGCGTCCCTGCATTCTGATGCTAAACAAACACACACACGTGTGGTAATGATGTTTTCCGCTCAGCTTGAGAAACATCTCCTGCGAGCAGACCACATGCAGCAACCGCCATCATTAATAACTTAATAATGATGTACAGTAGTCTGAAACTGAAATGTTTGTGCAAGGACTCAGTTTGAAATCCATCACGGGTGTGTGTGTGTGTGTGTGTGGGGGGGGGGGGGGGGGGGGCGCTATGTCCTCGGGGTGACAAGATAAAGTATAAAAGACAGGCCTTCCGCCCCCGGCCGTCCCCCGACCTAGCCTTTCCGGCGGGGTGTG